>WBMZ01003033.1:0-158924 GCA_013400975.1 Atrichornis clamosus
CCGCCCCGCCCCGCCCGCGCGGCCCTTCGCGCTGCCGGAGCGTCAGCGGGAATTTCCAGCCAGGAAGTGCGGCGGGCCGGGGGCAGGGGCGGAGGCTGCGCAGGCCGGTGCCCGTCGGGTGCCCTCGCCGGTGGGGCGGGCGGGAAGGAGGGGGAAAGTCCGCGCGGAGCCGGGACGCAGGCGGCGTCCCGCCGATTTTACATGGCGCGGCGCTGAGGGAGCCGCCGGCGGCACAGGACGACGAGAAGGAGGCGCCGCCAGCCCTGCCCCGGTGAGCCCCAGGCGGCCCCTGACCCGCCGCTCGCTGCCTTCTTTCTCCCCTGTCCTTACCTCGGCGCACGCCTGGCTGCGGTCCCTCCGTCCCACTGCAGCGGGGCCGGGGCGGGAGCGGGCACTGCGCCCCGCTCGGGCTGCGCTGGGCGCGGGGAGCGCCGCGGGGAGCGCGGCAGCCCCCGGAGCGGAGCTTCGCCGGCGGGCAGCCTGTGCCCGGCGCCAGCTCCGCGCCTGTGACCTCCCTCCGCGCGAGGAGCTCCCGCTGGAGCGCCGGCAGGGATTGCCGCGGGATTCGCCTGCAGCCAGGCGGGGGAGCGGGCGGGATGCCGCGGACGGCTTTTCTGCTGGCGTGCTACAGGGGTCTTCCTAGCGAGGGAAGGGGTGTGACAGGCTGAACAGTAAGAAATTAGCCAGCCCGACTTCTGCTGCTCGCATAGCGGGTGCTCGTAGGCAGAGGAGATGCTGCCGTTCTCGCTTTTGGTTTCGAAGGTGACACACGTACGTGCTGAACCTGAGACACAGTCGGGAGCGCCGGCCGCGCTCGGGAAAGCAGGTGGTTGCCATGAAAACGTGGGCTTGATGCTGGCAACTTGGGGTGTCCTCGTCTTGGGTGGAGCCCGAGAGTGTCGCAGACAGTATTAAAATGTAGGAAATTGTGGCGTTGTTAAAGGTAATCTAGTAGTAAGTGATGAAACCGAAAAGTTCTCATCGCGGCAAGGAGTATTATTATTTCACTAATTGCTCGGTTGCGTTTGACTTTGAAGCCGAAGATTGTCGAACTTATCATCATCGCAATTTTTTTTTTTACCTACTGTTGCCCTCTGCTTTAATGGTAACTTTGGCAAAGAAGTGCTACTGACTTACTTTATGTGAATGGAAAATGGAGTATTGTTTCTGTGACATGAGCTATGTGCTATTGGGCCATTATAAGGTGCTGTACTGCCGTGTAATTTCATTCAAATAAGTCAATGTGAGTGCCTGTAAGCATTTGGGGAATAAGATTTTGGAGGCAAGGGATCATCTGCTGCATTTCAACTTCCTATCTTAAAATGCTCAAAATCTTTGCTTAAGTATAACATTTTAAAGTAAATACCGATTATTGCTATTATTTAAAACGGTTTTTAAGTGCTAATCATATTTTACATGCTTTGTGCCTCAGAAGTCCTCTCTTCACTTACTCTGTTCACAGAGAAAAGTAGATTAATTCTCTGCTATATCACCTGGTGCCTTACATGCTTTAAGGTGTTTTACCACCACTGTCAAGCTCACAGAACTGGGTTGAAAATAGAGCATTTTGATTTTATTGACATCCACAGTCTCTGCGCTATGTACTGTGTAGTATCAACTTTTGAAATAGTATTTCAGTCAAAGCATTTTTATTCTTTCATAAAAGAAAGTAGCTGCCCATTCTAGGAAAGCATTAACCAAGACGTCATTCTAAGATAGCATCCTGTCTGCAATGTTTTGTAATCTACAGAAATGACTACAGTTTAACTGAGAAAATGAAAGAGGAAAAAAGCAGCCTGTAACCATCCAGAAGCAGATGCTCTGTTCTGCAATCTTCCCTGACTCAAGAATTTAACTAGCAGTTATGCTGAAATGTTATTGTCAGGATCTGCCACAGAGTGTGGAGATTTCAAGGAATCTCGGTGCTGAAATCTGTGCAAGATCTGTTAAATAACTTAATTTCAAATGTTAAACAGAAGGGAAAAAGCCTTTTTCTTTCCACGCTTCGTCCCCTTTGTAAAGAAAGAAGTGTCAGTCAGTGGTAGAGTAATCAAAAATGCAATTACTTATCGTGCAAGAAATGAGTACATTTTGAGTTAAGGCTGGAAAACAGAACAGCTTTATATCACTCTGCGTCGTGTTGTGTGTTTTAAAAAAACACTGTTGTAGCAGTTAAACTTCATACCTGTACTCCCTTCGTTCTGGCAACACCTTGGTAATGTTTTTGTAGTATTTATTTTGAAATCAGGAAAGTTTGCTGGATAAAAGTGTGCTGGGAGAGAGAACAAGAGAATCTTGGAAGAGGGAGAGAGCGTGGAAAACAGCCAGCGATGTTTCGTTTATGTGCACATTTGAAGATTCCTGCTTCATTTGTTGAAAAATAGCAGTTCTAATTGTTTCTCTGTAACTATGTATTTTATTTTTTAAAATTAATTTTAATAATAAATTTAAGTTTACTTTAAAATTTTACTTTAAAAAATTTAATAATAAATTTAAATTTGCTTTTTTCCTTGAGGTGGCATTACATGAATTCAGTCGTAGATATCTACAAATAGATATCACTGATGCAAGTTTGCTGATTAATAGATTTTTGAGTTTTCCTTTAATCGCTGGCCTTTTCCAAAATCTTCCCATGCCACTTTCTCATGAATACATGCAAACTCCAGAAATATGTTCAGTTGGGAATTTGTGTTAGTGTGCTTAATGTAGAGTCTGGAAGGACGGGAACTAAGTTTGAAGGCCTGTGAGTCTTTACTGTTGAAGGTACTTGTATGCCAAGTAGATGTTGTTTTTGAAGTTGCAAAGATACAGTGAAACACAATATATTTTTTACTGACTTAGAGTTGGCTTTCCAATGTAGCTAGTGTTGAGAAAATTCACCTGTGGTCTTCAGAGATTGTGGTTAATTCTCCTGTGTTTTTGAAGATCACTTCAAACTGTGTTTGCTAAAATATTTTCACCTTTTAGTGCTATACGTGTTTGCCAACTCTAAATTCAAAAGTATCAGCCTTAAAGAAAATTGATACTCATTTATGTAACTAACTAATGAAAACTCTAAAGTTAGTTTAAAAACCCTTTTTTTCACCATGCAGATAGCTTTCCTTTGGTTCTCAGACAAAATGACACAGCTATTATAAAACAAAGAGAAAAGAATGTTTCAGGCAGATTAATAAAAAAACAATTCCTGTTTTTGGTCACTTTTAGCTCTGACACAGGTATTTTAGAAGTTGCAGTATGATGTCCTTTAAATAAGCTGTGAACCTTTCATGAAGTTCTGTGTTGATAAGATCATAATTATGGTTGTCATTAACTGTGCCCTTAGGTCAGTCAAGGCACTAAGTTTGCATCTGACTTTGAGCATAGAAATAATTCAGTGAATCTTCTTCAGTGCTTTCATTTAAACATGTCTTTTGCTGAAGCACTGTTGACAGTTTCAAAAGTAAGGCCTTAAAAGATGTTTTCAGTTATTACAGTCTCCAGGTAAGATCCTCTGTTAAGCATTTAGGTGGAGCTGACAGAGCATGTGTGGGGAGGAAGCTACTACTGCTACTACTAGCATTATTTCCCCCTTTCAGCTTCTGTGTTCTTTTGAAAAGTGATGACAGATCTATATATAGATATATATATAGATAGATATGTGTGTGTGTGTATATATATATATATAAATATAATTTTTTTTTCCTTTTAACATGCTAAACTGAAAACCCCTGTGTTTCGTTGTGTCCTCCAAGCAAATTGTACTTTTGTGTGGTGTTGGTTTGTTTGGGGTTCTTTTGCTTGGGTTTGGCTTTATTTTTTTGTGTCTTCTAAAGATCGTATTTCCACGTTTAAACGCGGACAGATTTTAACACACAAATGAAGTATAAACAAAGGAAGCAGGTGGGGTTTTTTTGGTCTCATTAGTTTAGTCCAAGTGAGTTTTGTTGTGTCTTAGGTTGCTGTAGAAAACTGAGACTACAGGAGTTTTACAATTTCTTTGTAAAAAGCAAAAAATAAACCTTAATTAACCACTTTGCATCTGTAGATTTAAAAAGTAGGGTATAACTGTGATGGTACTGGACTCAGTCCTACCTGCTTGGTTCCACTTACTGGTGTTATTTAACTGGTTGTTTCTGTCGTGTTGTGTTTTCAGTGGCTGTTCCAAACCTTTAGCTCACTTTTGTGGTTGTGCTGGTAACAGCCCTTGCTATTTTCTGAGCCCACTTCTGCCACTGTTGTTCATGAAATGAGGGACTGTGTCTTCATTAAGAGCCCAGAACCTGTGTGACCCAGCAAACTTTGTGTGAACTGGGCTTCTGAAATCTTGGGTTTACGTGTTACTTGGCTTCTCAGAAATGTGTTCTTCCCCCTCTACCCCCACCAAAAAAAAGGACAATGTTTGCAGTTTAATATTAATGATTCATTACACTTAAGGCATATGAAATGGATATGTGTGGCTTGTTGAGTTAAAACTTGACTTTGATGGACAACTTTTATATGAACTACAGCTGTTCGTGAAGAACATTCAGTGATTTTTCTTAATCACTGGAGGGAAAACTAACAGCGTTTTAACATCATATTCAGGTTAGTTCAAGTAACATTGGCAGCCCACGTGGCTAAAATACAATGTAGTTACTGGAGCTGTTTTGCTGTGTTGAACCTCAGTATTTTTACCTCTACTTACCATTATACATGTACCAGAACATGTTTGCCATGTATTTGAATACTGTTTATTCCTTTGGTTTAAGTTGCTTTGAATGTGTTTTAACAAAAACATTCTAACTTTATTCCAGCAGTATAATGGAGAAACAGTTTATATGTTTATGGCATTTTAGTATTTCCTCTTGACATATTAGTTCACCACTTTGATACTTGGGAAAGGAATAAAGCAAAATTTCTGTTTGCAAACATAGTTAATAGAACATCTTAAGGGTAGTCCAGTTACTTTTTGACAAGTGAATTTTCTTATGCTATGATTTTTTTTCTTCAAATTTAGTAGTTACGTGCTATAATAAATTTAATTCTAGATTTCATAAAGTTATTCTGCACCCAACAATTCTGCTCTAGAGTATCACACTTCTGAAATCTCTTGAATGCTTGTGATTGATTTAATTTCCTAAATATTCTATAGTTTTTATACTGTTGTCAAATCATGCATCTGCTCATGACTGAAAATACTTGAAAATTTTAACTTAAGCAATTTTAAAATTTTAAAAATACACAGACACGACTGCGAGGTCCCACCCAACAGGAAATAATAAGCAGGCTTAATTAGTAACAAGAGGAGGCAATTTGTGTTGTTATATTAGAAAAACAAACAGTGTCATATAGGGTTATGTAATGTTATTGCAGCTGCAGCAGTCTGTGGATGACAAAAAGTCTGCAGAGGAAAGTAGAATCTGATAAAAATCTCTCAGCACAAACTTTTTCACACTTGTGTGCTGAGAAATTGCACTCAAATCTTTATTGAGGGATTACACGTCCTATCAGTACCTGAAGGAATGTAAAAATTACAACTTCCTTATGCTGCTTTTGCGGAAATTGAGCGTTGTTTCCTTAAAGCAGCTCCCTACATCCCCAGGTATTGAAGTCCTAGTTGGGAGAAGGAAAAGTGGTAAACATATTACATTTAAAGGCAAGCTTCAGATCTATTTCATTAGTGAGTTAAAATCCCTTCAAAATAAGATGGGGCTCCTTGTCAACATGAGTGAGTTAGCAATCACCTCTTGTGTTTTTAACATATTTTTCTCTCCTATTTGTGCTAGAGACATGTATGCCAATATTGTGGGTGAAAGAATGCATGATGTTCCCTTAATATTTTGGTTCTGTTTACTTTGTGTATTACAGAATATTTTAGTTGTTTATCATCTCTTATTTGGAATTAAAAGTTTTGTACTCTAGAGCTGTACTTCCGGCATTCTGGGATGAATAACCGGGTTCCAAGGGAAATGAAGTGCTGGTTGGAGTCAAGAGGTGACCAGAAGTAAGGTGAACAGGCTGTGCACTGAAAGGGGTGGGCACATCTGATTTTGAAGGGACTGCAGTGGTGAAGGCTTGAGACTGAACAGCTTGGCTCGGTATCTCTGATCTGTCAGAGCAGATCGTGCTCTGGCCTCCAGCCTAAATCCTCTCAGCAGCTCTCTCCTGCTTCCAGCCCTGACCCAGCAACCCCAAGTGTCTGTTGCACAATAGCTTTTCCCAGCATCTCTGCTTGGGAAATGCTGATTTCTGAAATAGTTGTCTCTATACAGATACCTGCAGAGGGTGGAAGACTGAGGCTCAGGGATGGATAGTTGCCACTTAAAGTTAAGGAAATAGCAGCAGGTAAAACACATTGTCAGGACTGCACAGTGCAGCAGTTACTGTTTCTACCTCAGTATTTCATAGCTGCTGCAGGACTTCAGAGAATTTGGTGCTGTTCCTAAAAACATAGTTCTCTGTAACGAGATAGTCTGCCATGCTTTACAGCCCTGATGTAGCAAAAATATACTTACAGTATAATATATAAAACACACGTCTTCGCTTCATTTTCATCTTACTCCTCTCTATTCTTAGTAAGCAGAATAAACAGGCTAAGAGCATATAACCACAGAGAATTTAATGACTTTCATTCAGTGTCCTGTTAAAGAAGTTTATTTTTAACAGGTAAATTCCAATGGAAGCCAAGTTAAAGAGAAAAAGCGCTCTGCTAGAAAGCTTTCATGAAGATTAAGTATATCTTTAAGTATATCTTTAAGTATATTTAAACGATCAGACTCATTTCAGTTCACAAGTTCAATGAACCAAGTAATAAAGGTCATGATTGTCTGTAGAAAGATAATAGGAAGAAGTACCATTCCAAGTTCATTTGAATTGGATACTGGTGTCAAAGAGGACAAGGGTTTACCTCATGCTTAAAATTCAGGCTGGAAAGTTGAAGAGGAGAAGTAAAGGAAAGGATCTGGCCTCTTGAAAAATCAGGGGGGGCTGAAAGCAGTTGTGTATGGGAATTTATCTTGGGTTTTAAAAGGTAAATAAACAGTGGATGTTGGAGAACAACAGGGAAGGGCTCGGAAATCAAATGATTGAGATAAACAGAAATGAGGATTCTTGTTCATGGATGATACCATTCCTACATTAATTATGCTGTTTCCATTTTAAATGTCTGCTTCTTTTGAAGCTTTAAAACAAATACTGAGTGCAGTTACTCAAGTCATGTCCTTCCAGCTGTGCCTACTTGTACCTTGTATCATTTGGTCATTAAGGAGGAGTCGTGGTGCAAAGTGACTGCCATTGGTGCAACACAGTCATCTCCTGTATATGTATTCATGTTTTCATAGTTTTTTTTTTTTTTTTCTTTTCCCCCCTTTTTAAACCTTTTTCACAATGGCAATGGACCTGCTGTCCTGAGGAGAAAGGAACATGTATGCGTATACATACACACCCTCAGTAGGTACAGCTGTGTGGTTTTGGGCAAGTTTAGCTGGATTTTATGTTTTCCTCTTGGCACTAGGAGCTAAATGAAGTTTCTTCACCCACCTTTGAATCTTCACACTTAAAAATACTGTGAATTGAAATGTCTAGTTTCCTGTGCCCCGTTATCTGAGACTTCAGACGATCTCCAGGGTGTGGACTGCTGTGGTTGATTGTGGTCTGCAGGTGCTGGGGTATTTTTTTGTTGTAGATGCAAGTTTGCAATATAATTTGTGGGAATTGGAGGTTATGCAGGAAGCAGGCATATATAATAAAATGAACTTCCACAAAACAATTTTAATCCAGTCATCTTCAAATGAGAGAGGTGGCAATCTCTGATCCATAATACAGCTCATGTAAGGAGAGAATGAACAAAGCTACTCGAGGTAGATGCTAATCTTACCACTTGCTGCATGTAGGAAAAGTGCTTAGAAGCTGAAGCAGTAAGGGAAGAGGCCAATTAAAAGTCACAGAGTGTCTTTTGGGGGTTTTAATCATGTTGTTGGCTCTGAATTTGCACCAATTTTCATGTAAGAGGAGGTGTAGGGATTTGTTAACTAAATAAATCCTAAAGAAACAAATTGTAATTTGGAGTAGGGCTCCCAGAACATTTGTGGGTTTTGTTTGGCTTTGGAGAGGACAAAACATAGTGAAACTGAGAGTGTTTTCAGTCATTTAGAAGGGTCATTTTAAACAGCTGGGTTAATCTTTGTCTAGGCCCTGAAAAGGCAATCAAGTGTGAGTTTACATACACAAAGGTGTATGTTTGCACATCTACATTATAATCTGTTTGTAATAAACTGACGTAGCATTCAAGCCAGAGTCTTTAACCTCTGTAATGTCTTTAACCTCTCCCCCAAGCATTGCAGCTGTCCTGAACCCAAAAGATCTCAAGTAAGAGTCATCTGTGCTTTTGGCGCAAGAGAGATTGTGTTTAATACCTGGTTAGACATTCCTTAGGACCAACCTACAGCCAACTGGGTAGTATGTGGGTAGTTACCCTGCTGCTTCCAAGTGTAATGTTCACAGATAATGGAATAGTTTGGGTTGGAAGGGACCTCAAAGATCATCTAGTCCCAACTCCCCCACATACCATGGGTAGGGACACCTTCCACTACCAGAAGTAGTCCAGATTGCTCAGAGCCCCATCCAACCCGGCCTTGAACACTTCCAGGGATGGGACAGCCACAGCTTCTCTGGGCAACCTGTGCCAGTGCCTCACCACCCTCACAGTGAACGATTTCTTCCTTATATCCAATCTAAACCCATCCTCTGTTGGTTTGAAGCCATTCCTGCTTGTCCTATCCCTGCATGTCCTTGTAAAAAGTCCCTCTCCAGCTTTCCTGCAGGCCCCCTTTAGGCATTGGGAAGGTGCTGTAAGGTCTCCCTGGAGCCTTCTCTTCTCCAGGCTGAACAGCCCCAGCTCTCTCAGCCTGTCTGCACAGGAGAGGTGCTCNCTCTCTCAGCCGCACAGGAGAGGTGCTCCAGCCCTCTGAGCGTCTTTGTGGCCTCCTCTGGACCCACTGCAACAAGTCCATGTCCTTCTTGTGCTGAGGAGCCCAGAGTTGAATGTAGCACTGCAGGGGGAACATCTTTAATGGCTGCTCTTTTGCTGTCATGACATTTTTCACTGCATCAGCCAAAAACCCAGAAATTACTGTTTTGAAGAGGTGAAACTGAAGGACTGATTCAGATTGACATAGGGCTTTTTTCTGCATGGGTTTTAATTTTTACATCAAAGTACTTTAAATGAAAGATTTTCAGGAGGAATGCCTCTGTGATATTTTTCCACTTTGTTGGAAAGTCATGTGTTGTGGAACTGTCGATGTGGCCAGGAAACGTAGCAGGTGTGAGAACACTGCCGTTCTCCCACAGAGCTCTGCTGGAGCGAGAGGGGTGCAGTCTGGGAAACTAGGACAGGGCAAAGACAATAGAACATACTATTAAGTTCATCCTATTGGACCTACAGAAAAAGCTGTGAGATGCTTTGTTTGAAAGTTTGGCAAAATATACATTTAGCAAACAAGCAGGTGGGCAGATGCAATTCATATTAGCTCCTCAGAATACTTTACTCTTCTGAACAAGCATGTTTTACCATGTCATCTGGAAACTTCAGGATTTTGGAACACAATTTTGCTTATGTGACTCATGAACTAATAAGTGTTTAAGTATGAGAGATGACAAAACAAAACTTTTAGGACCAATTTTTATTCTGTTTATGCAGAAGAAACCTGGCGTTTGCACTCACAGCTGCCTAATGAGGGTGTAACACCAGGGTGGGTATTTTCTGACACTTTGTAAAAAAAAAAAGTTGTCTACTGAGGTCTTCAGAGTGTTTTCTCTAATATCTACACCTTTCACCGGGAAGTGTTGGACAAAAAAATATGTTACAGTTATTTCAGTGATTTAAGTGACTTGTCGGTTGGTGATAAGGGTTATTTATATTCATTCGGTGGAACAGAAGTCAAATAAAAGCTTCTTAGTAAAGTCTGTTGCATGCTGAAAGTTTTATTATGCCTTGTATGTTATCTTTTTACGTAAAGGTTAATAATAACAGTGGCAAAGGGTTGATGAAAATAATGCTATGCAGAATGTACCTGTGAGATAATGTGATTGACTGGTATTTTTTATATTGCTGAAATCCTGTTGTCTTAGGTGATGAAGTACAGTGTGGGTGACATTGGCTACTTGTTATACCTGTTACTAGTTTTTGGTTGAAGTCTTAGGACCAGTTACCTAATACTTGCACGCATACTACAAATAAATACTACCCAGTAAATATTCCTCTCTAAAATTGATTTACAGTCAGGTACATACTTTTATTTTCTAGGTTAAAAGCCAGTTTTATCCACATGAACCTCTTTTTTTTGGTTGAAGTAGTCTGTGTATTGTCTCCTATTATCTCCATTTTAATTTCTTTCACATTTTCTACTTGGGTGAATATGGGTTGTCTTTGGAGCTTGTTAACAAGCAGGGTTGGGCTTCCATCAAGGTGAAGTACCCAAGTTTTCCAATTTTCCTTTTGATATTTGTCTTTCTAGCTCCTGCAGAGGGTACATGGTGACTCAGTTTTTCTTTAATGATTTACTGATCACTTGCAACTCTCTTTGATAGTGCAGTAGGTTTTCACAGTTGGCTTTGCTTTGCTGGAAAACACGGCTCATGTTCGTTGTGGTGGAATATGAGGGTCAGTGACATTTTCTGTCTTCTATTAATTACTAACCTTTTTTAGTGTCTCTTGCATGCAGACATAAGTATCTTGAAATAGTCACACTGTTATTTTGAGATATTCCCTTGGGAAGCCTTATTTAGTGAGATCAACACAGGTGAAATTGTAATTCTTTCAGTAACATCTACATGAAAGGAAATAACACTAATATTTTCTAATAGACCTAATAAATTCCTAAGAAAATTCACAGATTCTGCTACTGGCCTGCTACTGGTCCCAGTAAAACTAAGCCAAGGTAAACTTTTCCAGTGTCCAGCATTTACATGTAGACCAGTGAGAAGGGGTTAGATATGCTGTGCATCCATAATTGTCATTGTCAGCACAGAGTTGTTGTGGGTGCTAACCACTTGTGGACCCCGGAAATGAAGGTGTCCAAAATCAGTCAATAATTGACTCCTGTTTTTATTTAAAAATACTGTCCATACTTTCTTGGGTATCTTTATTTTCATTTAGTAATACTTCATGAGAAGACTGTTAGGGTTCATTCATGAATGCTCAGAATGCTCTTTTTATTGTATAAAAATGAAGAGTTTTGCTGTTTCTATGGTTATGATTTTGTCTAATGGCAGAATAGTCAGAGCAAAACCAGAAACAATTCCTCATTTTAAGAAATTTTTACTTCCAGACTTTGACTATAATTTTTAGTTTCTTGGCAGTAGGCAATGGAAAATCCTAGCTGTAGCCTATCCTGCCCTTACCTTGTCTCTTCCAAATACTGAGGAATTTAAAAAGTATTTTAGAAGTCATTAATGTTATGAGTAAGATTAAAAGTGTCAGAAATGGGGCATTTAACTCTGAACATTTTCCAGGTTTCTGTATTGCTGTACATTGAAAAAAAAAGAGGGAGTTCTAATCATGTTTTTGTGTTTCAGGACTTAAAATGGCAGGAGAAGATTCCTATATTATGGGAGTATCTGATCCCCAAGTAAGTGGATTTCTGTGTTTGTATCTTCTCCTAGCTCTCTCTTTAGGCTTTCTCTCATAGTCTCCTGTCATTTCCTGGGCTTAACAACATGGACCTATAAAAGCATTCTGCATGGGCAGAAATCAGGTGTTTTTTTCCCCAGGGTAGTTTTTATGTGACCTGTAGAGCGCCTTGCCTCTGGTTAAATGGCTGAAATGAGAAGGAAAGCAAGGCCTGCTGAAACAAACAGTTGAAAAAAAAATACTTATTTTTGTGCCTTGCATGCCTGTAATACTTGGCCTGAAATTTTTTCTGTGATGGACGTTGGACGTTTTCTGAAAATAAAGTTCCTTATGCCCTAAAAGGCCCTTTTGTGTAATTTTTTGTGATGTTTGTATTGACACTGATGACTAAAATGTTCCTTCACTCACACAGAACCATAGGCCTAGCTGTTCAGGAGCTCTTCCTGAGCTCCTTAGATCATTTCATGAATTATTTGAAGTGTGAGAATGGTGCTTAGGTGAAAAGTTTAAGGGAAGAACAGGTCATTTCTACTCACCTTAATTTTCAAAAAGCAACTGTTTTCTCCTTTATGCTTGCTCCACTTTGGAAGAAGATAGATTTATACCTGATAACAATTACAGTAAGTTAATACATGTCAGTGTTTAAAAATAATTTTAAAATTAAACTTTAACTGGATGTACTGTTTTCTTGCATTAGAGCTAGTAAATATATTTACATAAGGAATGTAGTCTGGTGAGGTTTAATCAGAGAAGTGGAAATGAAAGCTCACAGGTTCTTAGCAAGGCCTTGGGCAACACATCTAGGGTCAGATTTTCAGAATTCACTGTATAAGCTCTTTTGAATTTATAATTGTTAGTGCATGTAAGCAAAATGGGTGTTTAGAAACTGTGCTGAGGTTGGTGTGGTCTCGTGGTACTGGTGAAACCTGGGTCAGTGCTGTCAGCTCTGCTTGCACTGCTGTTGCCAGCAAAAATAAAATAGCTATAAAATATTTATGTAGTTCAGCAAGGTGTTTGCAGTCTCAATATTTGCAGAGAACTTTGAAGTTCTTTGCTGATAGATGCTTTGTGCAATTATGTATGTATGTAGTAATGAAGAGTGTATTTTCTTTCAATATAGATGTTTGCAGTGGATCAGTTCATGGGAATGAATGCATTATTTAATAGTACAAATTACATCACTTCAGACTTACCACTACGAACAGGTAGGAACCCTTACTATTTGATGGTGCTATTGTCTTGCTGATTCTTCCTGTTTTATTTTGAAAAGTTTTTTTCAGAGGCTTTTATTGTTTACAGATTTGTATTTCATAATACCAGATTGCAAGGCTGTCAACTAGATTTTTTTATTAAATCTTCTTGCATCTCTTTCTTACCCTCACGAAACATTCAGCAGTGAGGCAAATATGATTTTCTTTTGGCTTGTACAGAAACTGAAAGTTTTAACAGTTTCCCAGCTGAAACCAGGACAGTGACCAAAGAACTCTGAGTGACCTGATTTTATAAATTACTTTGTTGGTGTTTTTTTTCTAAATTTGCACCTTCAGCGAGTTACATGTTTGTATTGCCATTTTGCAGACTGCAGCATGTACTTCTTTTCCTTTCGAGTGCTGTTTCATTTGTTGTAGTAGTTCTTAAGGTACTTGTTTTTCACTAATAAAATGTAGAGAATATTAACTTCCTGTACCATTTGCATCTGTTTTTCCTTCTCAGTGACCTCTCTGTTTCCTGTAAAGTGGCAGTGTGGTATTAGAAACACCTGACAATTTCCTGAATAATAACACTAGTTTGAAAGTTCAGAGTCAAATTTTGCAACAAAGCACTGAAAATAAGCAAATAGTAATCTGCAAAGGTGTGATAAGCAGTTCTTACAGTCTTCTTCCAGAACAGTAAGAACAAATGCAAGTGTGTTATAGCTCAGTCAGCATTAGCTGCTCGATCAACCTTGGTCTGGTTTTGGTTATTAAAGCTCTTTATAAATATTATTTCTTGCATGAATTTGGAAAACTCTTTTCTCCTGCTTAATCTATTAGAATAGCTGATACAAAAGGAAGAAGGAAGTAAAATTTTATTTAAACTTTGGAGGTTTTTCTCAGTATGTATCTCCAGTATAGCTATTCATGTCTTTTAATGTGGCAGCTTTCTCTTGTTATCTCTGACTCTGTTGAATCAGGATGTAGCTGGTATCCTATGTATTGCAAGCTACTCTCTTTGGTTGAAAGTGCAAACCACTTCTGATTGCAATATTTGATACACTTGACAGCAGTGAAGGTGTAGAGGGTGAAATGAAATAAACATTTAGCATTTTACTTTGTAGGTAAAATTCCATCCTGAAGTAACAATAAATGCTGGTTTTAAAATAAAAATTAAGGCATGCTTACTGTTTTAGTGTTTCCTTGTTTAAACCGTACTTGTTTTCTTGGAAGAGTAGTAGCAAGAAAGGATCAAAAAACACATGGTACAGATAATTTTGTTTCAAGATAAAATGTTCTGATGAGCAAAGCTTTTGGCAAATATGGAAGCCATCCAACAATTAATGTTGCAATCATTTGTTTGCAGTGTGTTTTTGTTAAGGCAGATAAAATTTATTCAGTAAGATTAATCTATGCAGGATTAAAGGGCTTGTACATTGTATAGCAAGGGGTTTTTTCTCCCAGTTTCTGTTGAACAAATAAGGTTATTGAAATTTCCCCATAATGAGCTCTTTTATATGTACCTTATATGTACAAATTACTCAGATATATAAAACTAATTTTGAGATGACTATGTCCAGTCTAAAGTAGAAAACAGCTGTTTTCAAAACCATGTCAGGGAGCCAAGGATTCACTGAGTTCTGCAGCCACAGAAAACTCCTACGGGACTAAGTCTAGCTCTGTCCTTAGTTTGCAAAATTGCTTGGAAAAAGACCTTTTTTTTTTTAAAAGTGCCACTGCTCTTGTCTGCTGCTGTGCTATGGGTGTGAAGTTCCTTGCGCACAAAATGGGATTCAGTAAAGGATCCTGGATTTCAGGTTATCACAAACAAAAAGTTAATCATCAGATTTAGAAAATGTTGATCATTTCAACAGCATCTGATGTTGCCACAGTCATTTTATTTCTTGAATAGTATCATAATAATACTTGCTTCCTCCCCTGCTTGAAACTATCCTGGGTTGTCCCTGTGGACTAGCTCTTCAGTTATAATACAATAATTTATATATTCTACTTTAGTGGTTTTCAAGCACAGACTAGATTTCTTTCTACACAGTGAGGTCAGTTAAAAATTCATGTGGGATTTTCCGAAAGTACTTCCAGCTGAGATACAGAGAAAGTGAAATAAATGTTCTAAAAAGCATTTTTCTCTAAGACAGTTGGATGATTAAAGCAGAAAGAACTGAAGACATTAATGGGGCCTCATGATTTGCTTGTGGTGCCTATATCTTCCATTGTGTGCATTCATAAGTGCACAATGTCAGACCTGTTACGTTGGCAGACAGGCTTAATATATAACCATGGGTTGCCATGTTGTGCCAGCGTAGCTGAATCAACAAATGGTTGGGGAATTTGGGGACTTTCTGATGATAGATGTTCTGCTGTTACATTAATATTTACAGTAATAGCAGAAAACCTTTGAAATGTTGGGACCTGGATTTTCTCAATCTCATTGTCAGTGCTCAAGTGTCTTTGCTCACTTCTTTTTCTCTCTTGTGTGTCAGTTTTAAATAAAAATTAGGCTTTGTTATTTTTGCTCTAAAGCTGTAGTAGATAGCTACGTGATTCCAGTTCTACATTTGCATCTAAGTCTAGAAAGAGAAGTAACCTCTATGTGCCTTGGTGACAAAAAGATGTATCTAGAATGAGTGCCGTAACAGTGCAAGCTGCAGGACGGAGCTGTGTGTTTGAAACAGCAGCAGCAAGGGCAGCACCTCATGAAGTCAGCCTATTCTT
Source organism: Atrichornis clamosus (assembly GCA_013400975.1). Classification (NCBI taxonomy): domain Eukaryota; kingdom Metazoa; phylum Chordata; class Aves; order Passeriformes; family Menuridae; genus Atrichornis; species Atrichornis clamosus. The sequence goes on from WBMZ01003033.1 coordinate 15,514, forward strand.
TGGCTTGCTGGGAAGTATCCTGCCTTTGATTAGGTAAGTTAGGTGCTGATCCTCAGTGGCATCAGGGATGGAGGGAACATGATGCACAGCATGTATTTGGGCAGTGTGAAAGCAGATAGGCGTCAGTGGGGTGTCCACTGTGTAGTGGAGAGACAAAGTGATGCCTCACGTCGGAGAGCTCTGAGCAAAGTGGTTTATAACTTTGGATGTTCCTTTCTCCCTCATGATGATACAAGGTCATCCACAACCATGTAATGTGTGCCAGTTAGAGGTGGTTTGGGGAACTACGTAGTTGTTTTGACTTCTAGAGGCTCTGGTCTAACTAGCTCTTGGCATTAAGGTGGTGTGTTTTTAAAACTTTGAAGTGGAAGCAGGGTCATCAGGAGCTGAACAGTATTGCCTGGAGGCTGCTAACATTAATTTTCTGGTATTTCTTTAACCTCCTCTGTCCAACCCTGTGTGATGCTATGGAGAAATGAGAAGGGCATAGGAAAAAAAAAAAGCCACTTAAAAAAACCTTTCTGTGTTTTTTCAGAGAGGGATAATGTTAGAGGTTCAAAGAAGCCAAACCATCACCAAAAACGAGATTAGGGTTTATTTTCCCTGCTCCATAGCAGTTTTCCTGATCTTTGGGGGCTTGGGCAGACTTGTGTGCTGTTTCAAGTGTTCTTTCTAGATCTTCTGTGCTTGTGTTTTAAAGAGTGAACTGAGGGAAGAGGTTAAGCAAAGCCCATGTGCTGCTTGCTTTAAACATCTGCTTTGAAAACTGAAGAGCTGGGATTCAAGAGAATGTTCCTGTGCAGGTGGATCCCTGAGGGGGAGGACATGCAAATGCTACAACAGGCCTGCAGGAAGGATAAGGCACTAGATCTCCAGTCTGAGCTTTTAACAGCAAGGCACCATTGCCACGATGGACACAAGGGAGATGATGTGGGACTTAACAATTAAAACCGAGAGCCTATGAGCATTTTCATCCATGTCCACAGAGCTAAACAGCACTTACAAGGATGAGATGCCTGTTCTGGGGAACCCACAAACAGAGAGGACGTGAGGGAGGATGCCTGTCCGCAGGTCATTGCAGGTTAGATTGCATGGCCTCAGGTACTGGGAAAGCTGTTGGATACAGGACCCCACTAGTCCAACCACACTGCCAGGCATGCAGGGATATCCCACCAACCTCACAGACCCCTTTTTCCTTGACTTTGCTGTGGTGGGAAGAAGGAGTCAAGAGGGAGCCTAAGATGGGTGCTCCTTTGGAAGTGTGTGTGTGTGTAGGGTGAGGCCTGTCAAGAGGAAGAAAGAATGTAAGTGGTGGGAGTGTCAAGAGGCAGGAGGGCCTCTGACTCAGGCAGGAAGGAAAATGAAGAAACTTGGCAGTTGAAGAAGACGTGGGGAAGTGGGACTGTGACTCAGACTGGAGTGGGATGCGGGTCGGTCTGTGGCAACTGAGGTGAGAAGGCAGAAAAAGAAGCCCTGAAGCATAGCCAGGATGTGGCAGTCTGCACCAAAGCCCCTCCAGGCTGGAGGACTGCGTGTTGTAGTCGCAGTTCTTGGCCCTCCCAACTATAGCAGTGCCAGACAAGTTGAGAAGAGTGCTCCTGTCAAAACTTGGCTCTTGGCAGCCATGAGAGCCATCCTTGTGTAGAGGCAGCTCCATGACTGTGTGCCTTCAGCCTCTCTGGAGGCCAGAAGTAGAACGTTCCTTCTTGTGGTTGTTTAACATTTAAAAGGGGGTTGCTCGTTAAACAAGAACTTGGAGCAAGCAGCCTTTGGGAACAAAGGTGCAAAAGATCATCACAAATCTCATCATTGTTAATTCCTCTTACAAGGTGTTCATCTTCAGGTTCTTGATCTCCGTCTGCTTAGACCAGACATGCCTACTAATAGAAACAAAATATTAAAAACTTCCATGTGCAAAACACTAAAAGTATTTTCTTTTCCCCGTGGGAAAGGTGAGAGAAAGAAGGAACCACACATAGTCAATGTTAGGCTGTGTAATATACCTCTGGGAAGTACTCAATGTTTAGTGAAGTCAGCTATATGAGACTTTCACTAAGTATAATCCTTTTTTATAATCAAAATAATACGCCATTTATGCCTGGATGTTTTCTTGAACATTGCTGCTTTATTTTTAAATAGCATTTCAGATGTAATTAAATGCCTTGCATTAGAGTGTCTTCTCTGTACTGTTATTTGGGTGTAGTTCAGATGCTATACTGGAGAATTACTTGGCTATTGTTTAAAAAAAGTAAAATCTTTAGTCACAGAACCGAAAGGTTAAAATAAGACCTCAAAAAACTGTGTTTTAAATACATTGCTATATGATTTATATAATGTGGGCTAATGATAACAGACATCTAATTTGGCTTTGTACGTTTACACTACATCTTGTTTGCACTTTCCTAGTGTTAGTACATAAGATATTTTGATTTTTTTATCAGTATATTTGTATACCTTCTATAAGCTTTTATTCCAAAGGGGAGAATAACCACAGTCCTAAGTTTTCAATTTTCCAGAGTTTTCACAAGTGACTTGCAAGGTCAAACCTTTTCAGTGGTGTGAAGCATTTTCCTTGAGTTTTCCAATATGCCAAAGTAGTCTATGTCCCTCTCTTAAGGGTTAGAATTTTCTTATAGTGAGGAAAAGTTGGAACTTGGGTCTGCTGCACCTGGGGGACTTAGCCATTGGATAAGAACACTTCCTTTTCTGACTAGTGTTTGAGAGAAAGCCATAGTATTTTATGCTAACCCAATGTGTATGCCTTGAAAATGAATTCCTAAGAGGAGCTCAGCCAAAGAACAGTTACTTGGCAGACCATGCCCCAGAGGCTTGGTTGAAAGTTGAACTACACGGTTGTATTTTAGGTGCATTATTTCTGCCAATGCCCAGAAAATACAAGGCTTCTGGATTGTTCAAGTATAAAATACCAGATGCCTAAAGCATGAGGAGGTTTAGAACTGTGTGAACGGAGGTCTTAAAATTTAAGTGCTGGTGTTTTGCTTAAACCCAGCTCAGCTCATTTTGACTCTGTGTGTTACAGAGAAAATTGAAACACAAGGCCAAAGCTAAATATTATTCTACATCTTTTAAAGTTTCTGAAGTCCAAACTGTTTTTCATGCTTTGTAATGTAAGATGATGTGTATATGGTCTTGAGGCAATTGTTTTGCATGACTTCAAGTAGCAGTGTTTACTTTTTCACAGGAGAGTACAGATGTTGGGCTTGGGAATTTATCTTTAGGTGTGCAATTGTTCTGACTGACATTTGTAATGTAACTTTAGCATGAAGTTAATTCTGTTGCTGAGTCAGCTAACTGCTGCAGCAGGATACTAATTTCATCTCTGAGTGTATTTATCAAAAATTCCATGTTGGGAGAAGCTTTTTCAGTTAAGACCTGCGCTGACCAAAGACACGAAGGCCCATTTTATGAAAATGAAATTGCATTGAGGAGCTGAGAAGGGTGCACGTAGTCATACTGCAAACCATAAGTTAGTGAATCCCTTGCTATTTGCAATTATCAGTGAACACTAGGCTTACTGGCAGATTAAAGTTGCTGCAAGTGTGTAGTTCTGTGCTGAAGCCAGCTACTGCGTAGTGGAGTAGCGCTTGCAGGCGGTGCAGTTGTTGGGCAGCAGATCCCACCTGGATGTGGCAGGGCACAGGGAGCTTTGGGGGCTTGCTGGCACTGGCTTGTCTGCTTTGGAGGCTTCACGTGTCCCCGTGAGCTTGCTTGATTCCTTAGCATTAATACCTTCAACAGAGTAGAGGTGATGATACAGTATTCCGACAGGCATATAGCTGGGAATATTACGTAGGTATTCACAGTAAAGCTGTCAGCTGGGGTCTACTTTGAAAACAACTGATCTTTTAGTGTTGAAATGCAAAGCATCTTGGCAAGAGATGGGAAGAAATCATAGCTCCTGGAACTGTCCTTTTGAGACTCAGGAGTGGCTTGCATTTTAAGAGATATTTCCCAGCCATCCACCCAGAGGGCCTTCCTTCCTGATGTAAATAATCTAAATGATCAGAGTTGGAGCTAAGCTTTGATCAGGTGATGAATTCTTAACTCTGGTGGCATTGAGTTCTCCTTGGATTTAGGACCTGCTCAAAGGCTGTGTAAGCTGGTGAATTTTGCATGAGGTGTATGGTATGAAGTTAGCCACTGTATGAGACTGGATGTTGTTTAATGAAGCCTTCTTTGAAAGACACAAATAGAATTTCAGTAGAACATAATCCTGTGCATTGGCACCATGCTCAAGATGCATCTCAATATAGAGTCTATCTGTAGTCAAATTGAGTGTATTCAGTGTTTTTAGAGGCCCAGCAGAACACCATATTTAAAAGTGTATCTGAAATTATTAAAAGAATGTAAATTGTTTAGTCTTTTCAATTCCAGGATTTTTTTTAGGCAGTTCTGACTGTTGGGGCATGTTGAGACAGCTTGAATTCCTCTTGTATTCCCATGCCTCAGAGCTTCCCATTGGCTATCTGTTGACTTTCAAAAGCATCTATTCAGTAGGAAGCCCTGGGGCCAAAAGCTGGTGAGTACAGTCTTTAGAGCCCAAGGGGTTTAAATGCAAAAGTTAACCTTAGCTCAAGAAGGCCAGACTCCTTGTCAGTGCCAAGGGGAGGATCCTGTTCTTATTCACCACTGCAAGTTCTAACTGAGTGATCAGTTGCCCATTTAGGCCCTCTGAGCTAAAATTAACTTTCTTGAGTTAATCCTTCTCTTCTTATTCCACTGGTCTTTGTTGGAAATGACAGACTGCGAAGTGATTAAATTATTTATTGAAATTTAAATTCTGAAGAGACTTAGATGCTTTCAAAAATTTTATCTCAAGTCATTCAAGGACGTAATTTTACCCCTACAACTTATATGTCATAGTAATAGAAATAAAATTTCTATTAATACTTTTCTTCCTTTTTTTTATGTTAGCAGATGGACCATATCTTCAAATCATAGAACAGCCAAAACAGGTAAGAATAAGACTACATTTTGAAAATGGCCAAGGTAGCTTTATTACTACATTCAGCTTTGAATAAACTTATGACTTAAATTAAAAAGACTACGGAAAAGACTCAAGTCTCAGAACAAATGTGGCACTTGAACATGAGCAGTTTTAACTCTTGCTTTTGTAGTTAAATTGTTTCCTGTTTTGTTCTGTTTTCATCTTCATGTCTCTCTGGAAGTGTCATAATACAAAAAACCCTTAGGGTTTTAAAAATACGTCTTGCTAAGTATAGACTCCTCATCTTCGAAGTGACTGTTACAGAACCCCAGTATTTGGAAATATAAACCAGTACACCAAACATGGAAGATTTTTAGGATTTGTTTCATAGTTTTTGAAACTCAAGAAGGAAAAAATAAAAACATTGAATTCCCAAGTTACAGGAACTTTTGACTTGTGTTTTGTCGTTGTGAAGAAATGCAGTTGTCCTTTGAGATTCCGTTTGTTACAGTTGTCTGTTTTGAATAATCCAAGAAAAATGAAGATAAGTACTTGGATGTATTTTTTTTTCTGACTGTGTAGCAAACACTGAGTTACTGCTGCTCTGACAGCAGAAAAGTCATTGCAGTGCACTGGTTAGTTTTCATGCAGCTGATGTACAAAGTAATTGCTGGGTAGAGATTGCCCTGGAGTAGGCCTGGATATTGTTGCCCTTTAGGTGGTCCCACCAGCAATTAGGAGGATTCCTCCCGAAGCTGTTACAGTGTGGAGGCCCCTTTGCTGTCTGTCCTGATGAATTGCATAAAATCCTACCTACAGAGCTGCTCAGTAAACGGGGGAAGACAGTGGCTGAAAGCTGTCCCATCCTCCTCTGGTCTGCTGCAGAAGCATCCTGCAGTCCAGTCTTCCTGGCAGGAGGCAGTGGAGAGCATTGGTTGCAATGGCACACCAGAGACACTTTTGTGCTTGACATCGCTCCAGGAATTGGGACTCTTCATCATCATGGTCATAAGTGAAACAGCAGTGTCCTGTGAACTCTTGAAAGAATGTGCTGCCTCTTCCTTGTTTTAGTTCATCCCAAATCAGGCCGTGTCCCTGCATGGTGAGGCCTGCAGTTTGCAGTACGGAAGGAGAAACCATTGTTTCCAGGTGTCACTGCTCAGACAGTGGCTCCTCTCGTGGAGTACCCGTGTGGCAAGCTGGGCAATGGTTTATAACAGGGTGATGAGGGTGATCCATCAGCAGTGATGTGTCCTGACTGCAGAGGTTGCTTTGCCTTTTGGACAGCTTGAGTTCAAGCTCTTCATAGCTGGGCATTTCACTTACAGTGCTCTGGGTCACTCTGTTCACCTTAGGAAGGCAGTTGGTCGGTATCTGAATAAAAGTCAGATCTTTACATTGCCTGAAGAAACAAGTTCTTATCCTGAAAAGGCTTTAGTGAGATAGGTATTGAATCTAATGCTTGCAGAGTAATTTTAAAGCATGTTGTTCGCTTTCAGATCATACAGACTTAAGAGTCAGAGTTTTGTGTTTCTACTACTAGAAAGAAGGGGAATAATTCTTGAAAAAGGCTACACTAACTGATGCTATTTGGACAAACACTGGGAGTCCTATATAAGATGGGGATTTTGCCTGAAATTGCAGGACCGAAGAGTAGATCTGAAAGCAAAATTGGGGACAACATGAAATACATGGTTAAGTAAAGTTAGAGTTATCAGATACCTTTGCTTAAGAGTTGCATCTCTTGTGCCTTATAGATTGCTGTGTAAAATAAAGAGACTGTTATTTCCTATAAATAAAAACAGAATCAATGGAGAGCTGTTCTCTGGAGTGCTTGTCAATATCCTACGGTTCTCTAAAGTATATTCGGATGTTTGTTTATGTAGCTGAGATGAAACCCAGCCAGAGTCCCCTGAAGCTTTCATGCTGTTTCTGGATTTCTCTTGGAGATACAGCTTTCATATGCTTTTCCCAGAAGGAAGGAGTGTTTCTGTTTCATCCCTCTTCTTTCCTTTATGATGCTTTGGACTTCCTTATTATTAGCTTCAATTTTGTCTACCTAGCAGCAATCTTGACAGAGAGTATCTACCCTTGCATTCTCTACATGCGAATTTTTACCCTGTTTTAAGAATATAAATAGATCTCTGTTTCAAAATCACTTAAAGAAAAAATTCAAGTTGCTGCTGTATGTAAAAGTGAGACTAGAACATGGCTGTAGTTCAGTGGAGCTTTGTTAACCAGCACTTAGCATTTCAGGGATGAACAGTTGTAACTTTTCCATTTGGGCAAGTCTTGTTTGTGTTGTGTGCATGTTCACGTGTGCATGTGCTGTTCCTCTTTTGGTTTTGTTTCTAAACACCTTTCAAGTTTCTTTTTCTTTATTTCCACAGAGGGGATTTCGTTTCCGATACGTATGTGAAGGGCCTTCACATGGTGGACTTCCTGGTGCTTCTAGTGAGAAGAACAAAAAATCCTATCCTCAGGTCAAAGTAAGGACATAAATCATTACTTTTGTGAACTCAGTGCAAGTGTCATATGTATGTGTGTAGGGCCTTACTTCACAGCAACATAAATTTGTATGAAATTATTCAAGACAGACTACATTTCAACCCCAGCTTTCAAAGTGTAGTCAATTTTGAAAATAAAGTTGTCTTCAGATGTGTGGGTTATTTTGGCACTGTTCTTAACTGCCAGCAGTTGAGCAGTAGCTTTACCTGTACCTACCACCTCACTACCATGGTGCAGACTAATGGAGCTCTTCCTTAAGGTGCAGTTTTAGCAAGGCCTGAGCTTCTCAATTGCTCCACTTCTTTGCAAGGCATGAGTCTGCTTTATTCCACTTTGCTCTAGGATGCTATTTACCAAGTTTTCCCTTTTTTTCTGTTGCTGTTACTCCTTATTCAGTATCTCTAGGATACTCCATTCTTAAGAACTTAACTCCTTTAAAGTCAACGTAGAACTTCTCATTTTAATAGGAACAGTGCTATGTTCAGGTGTTGGCTGAACTTTCTTTGTGGAGATTTTTCCCCCCGGAAAAGATTCAGAGATGTTAATTAAAGAAATGTTGTGTGGAGACACAATACGAAGATTAGAAAAGTGATTAGTCATTCTGGGATTGGAGAACTGTCTTTGCCTATGGTTCTTGCAGCAATTTTTTTTCTGTGGGAGTCTGGAAAAGCTACACTCTGTCTTTTCTGTATTTTTTTTTTTCCTTTAAATGCAAGTCTTGGTCTTGTAATTGCATTACATCTTTGAACTATTGCACTACAGATTGTCTCATGAGGAGCAGGGTTAATGTATTCTAATTCTGGTGTTATTTCTTAATGTATTTTAATGCTGGTGTTCTCTTACTCCTTTATGGGGGAAAAGGGAGAGGGAAGAGTGGCAAGCAATAAAACTCTGCCTTGGTGTGTGCCACTCCTCGTCTTTCTCCTCAGCATGTGCAGTTCTTGGGAAAGGCTGGAATTTGGAACAGTTGCATCCCCATCATGAATCAGTATAAGCATCACGTAATGGAAAATAATCAACTTTGGCTGAGGTAGCCTAGGCTGTTAGTCTTGTGGATGAAGGAGAAGCTGGAAAAGCTGATTTCATGCAGCCTTACAAAACTCCTATGAAGAATTAGTAGCCCAAGCAAATGAATGAAATTTCACTGGTATGTTCAGATATAAAATAATTTACTTCAATTGAGCCAGATCTGTGGATTCCAATCCAATCTGTAATGATAATAATACAAATGATACTTTATAAAAGTGTAATAGGTCACACAATAGCAAGACAAGGCGTTTTACAGGAAGTGGAATTTCTCCTTTAGTAAACTAGAAAGCACAGTGTTCTTTGGCTTTGCATCAAACCTTCTAATTTCATTGATCATCACTTTTTAATTTCAGCTAGAGCTTACATACACATACACACACTTCTTCCCTCTCTCCAGTCCTACTGTGTGTATCTGGGGTTTTTTTCTAGTACAAATCCCCACATGGCAACACCTGCTGGGAGAGGCTGGCAAGGGAACACACGTAAATTCCTCAAGGCCATTGCTTGTTAGAGCCTGTTCTTGATTCAAGTGATGCCAGTAAAGACAGAGGTGTTTCACACCTTTTCCTGTAAATCTCTTCTGTGTTTTGTCAGAATGTGCTCACCTTGTCATAACTGAGGGGAGCACAATTGAAGATCGTTATTTTTTGTGCCAGTGTTTTCACCATAAAACCTCCATTAGTTTTTCACAGTGCAGCTAAAGGACAGTAGAATGAACTTTGGCTGTACTGTAAAAAGGGAGGTTTTGTGACAGATCTTTAAACCTTGGCCATGGTATGGTCAGTGCAGCTCTCACACTGGGATCTTGGGATCTTTCTACTTGGCCTACTCTGCAAAAAAACTGACATAATTTAGCAGTAGCTACCAAGGGATGTCCTGAAAATAGATATGTTCAGTGCACAAACAAACATTGCAGTCTCCCTACTCTTGTTTTCATAGGATTATGGATTGGAGGCCAAAAGGAAACGCCTTTATGTGATGTGACCTCTTGTGTAATGTGGACTGTTCAATTTCACCCTTTCATGTAAGGGCTGGAGTGTGGAAGACCTTGCAATGTCTCTAAGCAAGGTGTTTTGGTAGTTAATTACATATTTAACCACTTCCTATGTAGTTAATTGATAGATGGTATAGGACAGGAGTTAGTGTAGCAGTTCTGCAATGCCAGTCTTTACACTTAAATCTGCACTGTCCAGCAAGGTGGAATGGATGTAAAACCTCTTGTTTTAATGGAACAGTCCTGACAAATGGAGTCCACATAACAGCAGTACTTCTCTGTAATATCAAAAATGGGATTAATTTATCTTTTTGGCTTATGGAATTACGTTTCTTTTTTTTAGTCCTGTCTTTGCTAACAGGAATCCTAATATGTAGAAAATATCTTGCATATTCAGAGGATTCTGTATAACTTTACATGTCATTATGGAGAGCGGAGAAGTTGTAGATAATGAAAATGTTATAATGAAGTTATGTTTCATGATTGCAGTAGAAGGAAGCCTAAAATTCCTCATTTAAATGTTATTTTCATGCACTTGGTGTAAGTAACACAATGCTGGAAAATTTTGCTCTAGAACAGGTGAAATCAAAGCTTCTGAAGTGTTTACTCATCATTAGCTTTTTGTCTACGGAAAAAAAACCCAGTAGTATCAGAAGAAAGGATAAATCAGGAAAGTCTAATGTTATCACCAGCATACTTAACAATCTGAATTTTAGTTTGTAATTTGTTTGGTTTATATGTATTTGAAAAAATATGAGTAGACTTGCGCAGAAGATTTCCACTGGCCTTACACGTTTACCATGTGTGTCCTGGTCTTGCAAACTGCTGTTAGTGTGGGCATATCCTCGTTTTACACTGAAGTGCTTCATCCAGTTTTAGGTGTGACACGAATTTGCTGAAAAGAGTGGAGTGAAGGAAATGCCCTGAATTTTCATCTCCTTGGGGGCAAATCTTCGTGGGTGGCTGCTGTCTCGAGCTGCCTGTTCTCTGTGAGCTGGATCTAAATCAGCTCCAGCCTGGACACGGAGTTCAGAGGTGTGCCCAGGCTAAAGAGCACCATCTCTCTGCCAAGGAGTTGGGCATGGTGCAGTTAGGCTTGTGAATGGAAGCTGCCCTCCGGTTAGGCAGCCCTGAAGCCAGGCACACTAACAGAACTGCACATCCAGTCGTGCCCTGTGGCTATCCCAAATTATACCTCAATTTGGAGTTTAGTGTTCTTATTGAAATCAGGGATTTCGGCACATTTGCTTCAAGTTCAGGAGGAAAATTGATGGAAAATTAGTCAAGTTACTTTGGTGATGAGTCTTCTTGGTGACAAAAGAAGCATATTTGCTTTTCTCCCCCCCATAGGAATTAAATTGTAGAGTGATACAGATTGCTAATTACAAGTTAAATCATTTAACAGCCAAATTAAGGAATAAACATGAGACAAGAATAAACACTTTTTGTTATAAATTGTTATAAACCCCTCTTAAAAATCTGTGCTGAACCAAATTCAGCCTAAGCTAAATTCAGTGAAATTTGAGCTCTTTACTGGTATGGTTGATTTGGCTGAATGGGAGGCACTGAGTGTCTTTAGTTGGCTTGTCCAGCAGAGCACCCAGCTCCATATTTTTGCATTAGAGTGACCTCACATTCACAGGATCAGAAGATCTTCAGCTCCCATTGGTTTAAATTACTTTACGTTGCTTTTTCTTAAACCTCTCAGTAAGTATTCAGTTGCCTACATGATTCGTACCACATCTGAAGTATTTTGTGTTAAATGAGCAACTGAAAAAAGGAGTGATGCTGCTCTGTAAAAACAGGCTGGCTGTAAAGGGTGAGTGATGCCTCATGTGTGGAACACTTGTATGTACATCTTAAGAACAGCAGTAGTCACACTTGGGAGCTTAGAGAGCGTTGGGACTATAGTTGCTACAACAAAGTGATTGGAAAGAGAAATAGGTGCTTTTGTAGTTGCTGCATTTGTAGGTTTGACATGGTCTTTTCCATGATTTGCTTTCTGTTGACCAGTTGGTTTCGTTTCTTGCTTATAAGAGTAACTGGAAAAAACATCTTTGAAGTATGAAAACATTCTTATAAAGTTTTCGTAAAGTTTCAGAAACTATAAAAATTGGCTGGGGTCTGGATTGCAGGAGGACACGAAATAACTAAAAAAATTCCCTACTCTTGTTTTGAAATTGACTCAATTTCAAATTCACAGGGTCCTTTTAATCTTTCAGACAAATCTCTCAAACAGAAACAGCAGATAAATGTATGCCTGCAGCCTTTTAACTTTATCAGATCAATTGAGTGCTGCTTCAGTACAGGATGTAATCAAGTACTACAGCTATACTCTTCCCAGGAACTCCTTATTTTCTTTTTTCACCTCACCTTTCATTTGAAGTTCAGTAGCTACTTTCTGGATCACAACTCTGACATTGAACCGTACAGCACCCACATGCTATCTCCCTCTCATGCTGAGTCTTTGTGTCCAAACCATAATCCCTAAGTTTCTGTAGATATTCAACATTGTAACATACCTTCTACCTTTCGAGGTCTTTGAGAGTGTTTTTTAGGTTCTTCTGCCAAAGTTATACTTACTTGTATGCCTTAGTGCCAGAAAAAATTTAAATTATTCTGAAATTGTGGCATGATTCAAGAATATTAAAAATTATTTCAGAATTAATTTATGGTACATAAGGATATTTAACCCCTCAGACTATTTTGCTGGGCACCAAGTTACGCCGAATGTCTCAAAATCGAGTAGGAAAGACTGTCTGTAGGAAATAAAAGTAGAAGACAGTTCAGAGATGTTCTGTAGCCTTTGCAGCACAGTACATCAGACTGGATGACAAAAATAGTCCTTTCTTGCCTTATGACCTACATAGGTGTTACGTTCTAAGAGCCCTTTTGTTTTTCCCCTGAGAGACACACTGCAAAGATCATACTGAGCTGAGTAACAGGGGGAGATTGCAATCTGGTTACCACGGCAGTTCTGTCTTCTGCTTTCAGAGGCTGGAAAGTCCTTGACATGCGGCAGTCCTGCCTCCAGTCTCACTGTGGTTTCTACAGCTGATGAAGGATTCTCTTGAACTTTTCTGATGTTATCTAGAACATCGATGTTACTCACAGTGAATATAACACCATAGATGTGCTGGGAGCTTTATAGGAGGGAAAGGTTTGTTTAGTGAGGCATAAAATGAAGAGAATTTTTTAAAAGCCACCTTTTTGAAAAGTTAATTGTAGTAGTGGTGGTGACATACTGCAGCACCAAATGCAATCGTTTTTATTTTCAGATGACTTTGTGAAAGGTGCATAGGGTTTTTCTCACTGCTGGTAAATGACAGAAATAGTCCAGTAGAAGAGATTTCAGTTTGGAAACAGAAGGGAAGCAGGAGTGCCCCATGTCCTGTGTTTTAGAAACTGCCACTTGTAAAATGCACTTTATAGTATTGTGCAGTTAACCACCAGGCAGTGGGTAAGGAGAGGGCTTTTGCACACCTGCTCCTCCTGGAACAACTTTTTCATAGTTGGGATTTTTTTGCTTTCAGCAGTGAATAGGAAGGCAGGGAGGGCATGCATTGTACATATGCAAAGTGTTTCAGGTGTGATGGAATGGGTTCAAGAGAGGGGTTAACTGGAGTGAAGGAAGCTAGCAGGACTCAGTAATGTGGTGAAATCGAGGCAATCCCTCGCTATCAGCATTTTATCAACAATATAACCTTAAATATTCAGTTCATCACTGATTCATCACTTTAATGTTTATCGTGATCCTTTAATACCTTGGGTGATTAGATCTATAAGCTGCTGTAATACAAAGAAATTTGCCCAAGGCAAATTAGAAGAAAAATTAGAGGAGGAGGGGAAAAAGCCCAACATTAATAAAAGGGTTAATTAAATGAATTGGAAGGGAAGGGAATGTTTGCTTTTTAAAAAGTGGGGTAATTTTATGTTCAGCATAATTTGAAAATGGTGCATAGCCCATAACTGCCTTGGAGTATTACTTGTGAGGAAAGAAAATAAAGTTCTAAATAATCCATGTAAAGCAAATAACTGAGCAGTATGGTATGTTATTAGAATTTTAGATGTGTTTTTGAAGCATTGTTTGCCATCACGGTTTTAAAAGCTGTTAAAAATGTATGATGATTAGAAACTATGGTGAGGGGGAAAAAAAAAAGCTTTGCAGTCTTCCAGAGCTGGATAAAGCACAGTTTATCATACTTCTTATCCAGCAAAATCCTAGGTGGGAATTTAGCACATATCCTCGTGTACACTTAAGGGAGATAGTAACTGAACTGGGTAGTATGTGTTGATGAAGCATATTGAACAAACAATATTAATTGAACAAACAAAATATTAATATAGAATAAATATTAATATAGAATTCATTCACTGTAAAATCACTACCTGAAGAGTCATCGTAATGAGGCCAAAATGTTTTAAAGCAATCATAATGTTTTAAAATAACTTTTAAAGTATCTTCAAATGGGGCAAAACAATGCAGGGTTTTTAATTAAACGCATACATTTTCTTGTATGCTTCTTAATGGGTTACAGTGTTTATTGTGAATTCAGTGTACTGATTGAAATTTAAGGACAGCAATGTGGAATAAATTGCCAGAATGTAAAACTGAGATTCATGTTTTAGGAAACAGATGAAGCTTTCCTTTACTTTTTTTGTTCAGTACTTCTGCCATTTCCGTGTCAAATTTAATTGCCAAAAAAAAAGTGTTGGCTCTTCTTTGTGATGATGTGGTACAGTTAGTTTGCCATTTTTATTTCACGAAGGAATGCACACCCATTTCTTCTCTGTAAGCTTGACTGCGCTTAGCCGACAGAAAATATTCAACTGGAATCATTACTTGTTCCATTTCAAAAAAAGCAGTAAACAAACTACTGCGCGTTTTCTATATTTATTTACAGATCTGCAATTACGTTGGACCTGCAAAAGTAATAGTCCAGTTAGTAACTAACGGGAAGTACGTGCACTTACACGCGCACAGCTTGGTGGGTAAATTCTGTGAAGACGGAGTGTGCACGGTGAATGCGGGACCTAAAGACATGGTTGTGGGGTAAGCCTGGGGGCTCGGCTGGAAACCTGGGCTGCGGGAGGGAGCACCGACACTGCAAGCAGCAATGCAGAAATACTGCTAAGAGGCAGCTGCGTGGAGCACTTGATCTGTGTTTTGTTTGTATCAGAAATGGAAAAATTAATGGGCTTTTTGGTTACCGTTGTAGAATTTGTCCTCAGCAAGCTAAATACGTTTAAGTTAATAATATTAATGTATAATTTGTAGAGTTCTAATCTCTTGGTGTGCAGTCTAAATTTGTATTGTAAGCCCATTCTTTAAAATGTAAGTAGTTTTGATTAGGGAAGGGACTAAAATTACTGAAGAAGAGCTTTTGTTACCATTTTGATCAATATTTTACTTTTGTTGAAATCTGTCAATAGGAATGTAATGAAAAGCATTAAGAAAATAGGATTAGTAAATTTGAAATTAATGCAAGACACGTATAAACATGAAAATACTAAACGAGTCAAACTTTTAAAGTTTAAAGCAGTAAGATTGTAATGAAATTGTAGTTGGCCTGTTCTTGTTTAATTTGAAAGAATAATTGTTTATATCAGTAAATGAAGCTGAGGCTCCCAACTATGTTTTCAGGCTAAGATCAGGTTTCATGCTGGCTGTGAATTTTAATTCTGTAATCTCAAGAATGTCTTTGTTGGTGAAGAAGATGAAGTTTAAAAAGCTGAAAAAGTTGTGAGAGAGAGATTGTTTTAAACTAACTTTTGATGTCCAGGCCCAGTGCACTGACTTCCCCGCGCACAACAATTTAAATAGCTTTATTTTAAATGCTTCTTTTCATCTTGAAAAGTTTGGCTCATTTTCTAACCTGTCTTGTTTTTCATCAGATGTTTAGGAACAGCTTTCCTATCCTCACTTGACCCACATGAAAATTGAGTTATTGTCTTGTTTTCGTACTTTCAGATCTAATTGATTTTTAAATGTGCCAGGAGATTTTTACAGAAGCACATCTTATGTTATAGAAGTTTTCATTCAAATAGATTCCTGAAGTGTCTTGCAGAATGACCAGAGCCTTGCTTAAAACACTTTCTTTGGAAAATATTGCAATGTTTTTAGCTTCTTAGCTTGCTCTCCAAACCATTTTGAACAGATGGAGCCTATACTGCTTAAGAGACATACAAAATGACATATTAATGTCATTGCCAAGACAGAGCAAACAAGGTGTGACTACCAGATTTTCCAATATTTTGTAAGTTGCTTTCACAGTGTAAGTCTGAAAACTGACAGATTACTACTCAGGCCATAGGAAAATGCTGTGCACCCA
Source organism: Atrichornis clamosus (assembly GCA_013400975.1). NCBI lineage: Eukaryota > Metazoa > Chordata > Aves > Passeriformes > Menuridae > Atrichornis > Atrichornis clamosus. The sequence goes on from WBMZ01003033.1 coordinate 31,325, forward strand.
TGTGACCGCTGCCATATCACGGTGCACATTTTGCACTGTTTTGTGAGCTTGGCTGAATTTTTCTTGATGGAAAATTTGCCCTCAAATAATCATAGTGCCTGAGTAAGCCTAGTGAGTCCTTCTGTTGGCTTTGGTTGTGTAGCTGCCTCTGGTAAGAGAAAGGCTGCCTGCTGCAGGTCTGGCATAAAGCATTAAGAAAATACTTCCCTCAATCAAAATTCGTCAGGTTTGCAAATCTTGGAATACTTCATGTCACGAAGAAGAAGGTGTTTGAAACTCTGGAAACACGCATGATAGATGCTTGCAAGAAGGGATACAACCCAGGACTCCTGGTGCATCCTGAACTCGGCTATCTGCAGGCAGAAGGGTGTGGAGACAGACAGCTAACTGGTAAGTAGAAATGATGGCCTGGTTTTAACTGGCCTTTAACCAAAATCAGGCTGAGCTTCTGAAAACACAGATTACTAGCCAGAAAAAGACTTGTGCAGGACAACAGCCTGTGTCTATGTGCTTTTAAGGGGTGGTGTATTACTACTGTGTTTTAGGGAATCTGAAAGAAAGCCTGCTGTCAACACATGAGAATAGAGCAACTTCTCCCACAGCTGCCTGTACCCACCTCTGCACCCATATTCCATTGGTCTTACGATGTTTAATAAGCTGCTAAGTAGAGTAATTTTGCATTATTGCAGCAAGACATGATATCCTTAATTAACTTAGGGACCTCCTATCGAGAACACTGTTTCATTCAGCTGCATTTCCCCCATATCCCTGTAAAACCTGTGGTCTGTGTTGCTTTCAGGAACTGTATAGAGGGGCCGGTTTTATTTTTATCACTCTTAACACCAGGAATTCCTGTGTCCTTAGTCCTTTGTCCTTTTCACAACCTTTATAAATTGAGAGCAGAAAATAGTGATTTCCTGTCTTTCAGTTATATACCTTATCTTAAATAAGATCTGATGCACAAACTGCAGGATGAACGCAGTATAATTGGAATAGCTGCTCCTCTCTGCTTATAAAGGGAGAACCCAATGGATGCTAAATGCGAAAGAACACATTTCCTCAGTAGTGGTGCCTTTTGACAGTGGTGTTTGTTCTGTCTGTTTTGTTACGGGTTCCCTACCCCTTGTGTTAATTCCTCTGTGTGTCGGTTCCAGAACGAGAGAGAGAAATCATTCGCCAGGCAGCCGTACAGCAGACCAAGGAGATGGATCTCAGTGTGGTCCGTCTCATGTTCACAGCCTTTCTTCCTGACAGCAACGGGAGCTTCACACGGAAACTTGATCCTGTTATATCAGATGCGATATATGACAGCAGTAAGTATATTTGGCTTTAATTACTTTTTTAATAAGGGGCAAGCTTTTGTACACACAGAAATGACAGGTAGATATTGCTCTACATAAACTCATATAGCTCTGCTTGCCTGTTATTTGATTAATAACCAGTAAGTAGCCCATGGATAATTAGCCCCATGTGTATCCAAGTACATATGGTATCATTCTGGTTTTTAATAGATGGTGATGTAAGCCATAGAGGAAAATTTTATTTTGCTGTCAGCATGTTTAATCTTGCCTCTTTTATTATGAGCATTTTGTAAATTCTTGTTATATCTGTAAGAAGGGCTTGAATTTTGCAGAGTTTTTCAGTTGCTTTCAATGACACAGTGTTGTCACATGAGATGTGAGGAAAAAAATTACTTTGCTTCTTTGTTGAGGATTTGAAACCTTTCAGTTTTGCTGACCATCTGCTTGTCCTTGTTTTAAAAGACTAACACAACCAGAGTTCTCAATCCATTTCCTTTAGATCTGTCAGTATTTTTTATACTACTGTTACATCCCTCCATTTGTCTTTTTTCTAAGTGAATCTTTTCACTTCATGTTTTCCCTTGTGCTTTTTGATTATACTGACTCATCTTACCTGAACCCTTTCTGCTGCCTGAGTTTTCCTTTTTGAGGCTGTGGATTCCCATGTTCTTGATAGTCATTCTGTAATGACTCAGAAAAAGTACCATTTTTTTTCCTTCGTGCACCAGTCATGTCTATATCATTGATTTTTAAGGACAAATTCTAGATGAAAAGATATTAAATAAAGCTATTCTACTGCGGTCTGCTTTTTGCTGTTAACTGGGAAATGTAGACGTGTCAAAAATTTTGTCTTAAACTAAGGAGACAAACGAAGGGGACATTCTGTATGTATGTTTCTGCTGCTGTAAGTTGCTACACAGATGTCACTTATTACTTTCTGATCTCCCAAGGTGAATTCCTGATTGCTAATTTCAGAAGATTTTTCTTGGCTTCTGTTTGGTGGGTTTTTTTCTAATACTCTTCATTGGCACCAATCAAGTTTCCTTCACAGAACAGACACAACTTGTGGCAGCATAACTTGCCTGTCACAGCTGCTTTTACTTCCAGATGACAGTTCTGTCTTGAGGACCAGAAGTTGTCTACTGATGCCTCTAGTAGGATCTGTGAAGATGGGCTATTTTATCACAGTCCAGTTTACTGGCTAAAAACTGACATGCTGTCATGTAAGCCACAGTGTGAAACAAAGCACTGTGTATGGTGAGATGCAGGGAACAGCTCTCAAGCGTGCCACTCTGTCTGAAAGAAGGGAAGAAAAGATTACATCCTCTTGTACTGCCCTGCTGTCATAAAATTAGTACTAGTGCAGGGTGCTGGATGCAGTTCACTGCTGGGCTACTTTGCTAGTGCAGTAATTGTGCTGGAATGGCAGGGACCTTATTTTGTAGTTCACAGTTCAGTCAAAGCTTAGAGGATACAAGATGATGGCTTTCATATGAAAAGCCGTTGATTTATTAATGTTTTAAAAAACATAGACAAATTCAGGTAGGTTGTATTGGAAGCTTGCCTTTCTGTTGCATTTCTGTGTATTGTGCTTGGGGTTTTTTTTTAAATCTAAAGCTATTAAGCACTTTTTTTTTTTAATCTTCCCTCTCAATAGAAGCTCCCAATGCCTCCAACCTAAAAATTGTAAGAATGGACAGAACAGCAGGGTGCGTGACAGGAGGGGAAGAGATTTACCTGCTCTGTGACAAGGTTCAGAAAGGTAAGAATCCCAGGTATTGTAAGGCACACCAGGGTTCATCTGGAGTACATGTGAAGCCTGCTGTGCTGCCTTTAGTGTTCTCCCACTCTGATAGTGCAACAGCATTTGTAAGCACTCAGCCTTTCTGGAAGTCAGGCCAGCAGTCCAAAAAATTAATAAATCAAAATAGTCTATCGCAAAGCACATTCTGCTTGTGTTGCCTCTGCTGAGACCATCTGATCATCTTCGTTCTTCTCAAGTTTCTGCCTTTCCCCATGTTCTGGATTTTTTTTGGGAGGTGGATACTGAGTGGTGTTTGACTCCATTAATTAATACCTGCTCTGAATTACTCTAAAGTTTCTGATTTATTGTTAAGTTCCTGATTATAAGGAGGAAGTATGAGCATTCTCTGTTAACCATGGATGGAAGCTTAATGTGTTCAGCACTGTTGCTAATAACTTCATTATTATATATATGCTAGTGGTAGAGGTGTAAACAGATACTTCTCACAGGTTTGTTTCCAGTCCCTGCTTATGGCTTTGAATGTGTCAGAATTCAGCAGTGTGGATTAGGATGCTTTGTTTTTGTATAGAAAGATAATGTGGTTGGTTATATTTGGGCTAAGCTAAAAAGAAAAAAGATGGAAGTGAGGGAAATCCTTTGCATTTTTCAGCTATAGGTAGTACTTGGGACACCCTGATGTAGATTGCGTGGTAGAATGGGTGGCCTGTTCTCATCTGTTTGGAATCAGTTCCAGCACATGTTAAAACCACGCTGACATTTTCTGTTACTACAGGCTGTCCTTTTCCATCTCTCTTTCTTGTAATGCCCTCCTACCAGTTAGGGAGGAGGGAAGGCTTTGGGGGCTTTTAGGGGCTTTGAAAGAACTGTTTTCCTTTAATAGTGTATCTGCCCTCTGCCATCAGAAGGACTGAGATAAAACATAACTCTTGTGTGCAAAATAAATAAATAAATGTCTGACTCAGTGGAAGCCCTGAGGTGGGGTTTCCCCTCAGCCGATCGGGGTTTCCCCTGACCTCATTGCCTTCAGAAACCTCCTGCCTGAAGGAACTTGAGCATGCAGGGCAGCGGGACTGGAAGTGGTGGTTCAGAGTCTTGAGACTAGCAGGTGGTGCATCGGGGGAAGCAATCTGTCTGCTCCAGAAGCCTGTCCTGCACCAGCCACCTGAAGAGAGAATAGGCTTTTTCTAATTCTTCCCTCACCGTGAGTGCTGGGGAAGGAATTTACTAGTGTGATGCTTTTCCTAAAAATGTAAACAAATAAATACAAAGAGGATGAAAGAAAATTTGTTCAGAGGAGCAGAAGCCAAATGCCATGTTTCTGGCCTGTGCTGTTCGGAGGGTGAAGGATCCCTGCTGACAAGCCGCGCTGTCTCCGAGCTGCGGCTCCACAGTGGCGCTCTGCCAGCAGCAAGCAGAACTTGAACTGTGGCACTTCAGGTTTTGCTACAGTTTATTGAACTGAAACTGTTGGAGGAGAGAGGGTGGTTTCTACATTTCACGCTTCAAGTTCTCCCCTCCTTACGTGTTTGTTCCAAATAAAGCTCCTCTGGAATGTTTTACAACCCTAAAATAGGAAGATGTAGTGAATTTAGTTCTCTTTTTACAGCTCAGTAAACAGCAACTTCAGTGAAGTCATTGGGATTAGGCTGATCTAAACTTGATGTTGAAAATGGGTTCTTTCAGCTGTTTTCATAAAACAGATAAGGTTAATTGATGTATTGTGTAATACTGTCATCCAGCCCAAAAGTAACCATGTTGATTTTTATCTGAAATAGCCATAGCTAAAGGTTAAATAAATGCACAAACATCCCAAAGGTTAAACAAATGCACAAACATCCCAGAGGGTTTCTTTCACTCTTTGCAGATGATATTCAAATACGTTTCTATGAAGAGGATGAGAATGGTGGTATGTGGGAAGGCTTTGGAGATTTTTCTCCTACAGATGTACACAGACAGGTAAGTAACAGAGCAAATTTGTCATTTGTTAATGATTTTCCCATCTCTGTAAGCTAGGATTATATTATAGTTAGTAAATTAGGTAAAAGCATCTGTATCCCATACTGGCATCTTCTGTGGTTGGGTACTTCCTAATAATAATAAAAACCTAACAGTTCTTTAAAGACATATTTGGTAAGTAGGCAGGTTAGGAATACAGGGCATGGAAGTAGGGAGATAACCCTATTGCTGTAACACGTGCCACTGTAGATTGGCATACGATATATAAACAGCTCTGAGAGCTCCTGTGAACACTGAGACAGCCACAGAAGAGATGCTAAATGATGAGGGGGACAAACAGTGCATTACTAACACATGGGATGTGGTGATACTTTGCATGGCAGTTCTGTCTTTCCCAGAAGGCTTTAGGACTCAACCTCAGAAGGGAAACCAAAACTAAAATGGAAGGTTATTGTTGTAACAGCCCATTGCTATGAACTTTTGCCTCCCAAGCCATAAACCAACTCCTACAAAACAGCGCTAGTGTCAAAGTGAAGTTGTCAAAATCCATGCTCTGTCATAGATATGCTTATCTTTGTTTCCTTCACAGTTTGCTATTGTGTTCAAAACACCCAAGTACCGAGATGTCAATATCACAAAGCCAGCATCTGTTTTTGTACAACTGCGTAGGAAATCTGATCTAGAAACAAGCGAACCAAAGCCTTTTCTCTACTACCCAGAAATCAAAGGTAATCCATAAAACCTGTTTTGGAAATGGAAACTGTAGGGTCCCTAGAAGTGTTTTTAATAAGATAGGACTTGTTGAATGAGGAATTTTTTGCATTAGCTGTTATTTTTAGAAGATATATTTGCCTTGATGTTTTGGGCAGAGCCAATATGCACCATGGTAGCTTTATAATGGTTTTGTAAGTGGTTTTTTTGGACTAGTAGGCAGTAAATCCATGAGTATTTTCCATATGTACACGTGCCTGTCCATACAGTAGATGGCACTCTCTTCCTCTCAGTTTCTGCAAAATAATACCTGAGGAGATTTTGCTGTCCGTACTTTCAGATGAAACTCTAAACTGAAGCCTGTTTGATGGATATTTTACAGTTCTCACCTTTTACCATCGTGCCAATGGCAGTGATGTTTCTGAATTTTCTAATTGCCTGTACCAGTTAAGAAAGCCCAAGGCATTTCTCGTGAGAGCAGGGAAAGTGCTGTTTCAATCTCTTGTGTTTAAAATTTTAGTTGCTTAGCAGAAGTAGAATAGTTGGTACTGGACCTACTTCCTGAATTATTAGTGAAAAGAAGTTTAACCAGCAGATCTGTGGCCTTTGAAGCCTGCATTTGAAATGTTTGTTGGGAATGGCATTGGCAGTCACAGTTTTAAATACCGGTAATGTTGATGATATGGAAATGCCCTAAGGCCCAAGTCATAATTGGTGTTTCATTGTATTAAGTTTATCTTTCTGCTTAACAGTTCACCTGCCTGCAGGTTACAGTGTTGTGTTCTAATCTTGAATGTTTTCTGTGCCTAAGGTAGAGCCGTGTTGAAATCAATTCCCTGCCAAAATCTCTAAAATAGATGTGCGTCCGTGGTAAGGGACTCAGGACAGCTGAGGAGGGGCTGGTGGTGGTCCAAGTGAATCTACTTCACGACTGTTAAAATAAAATAGCAGAAAGCATACATTCACAAAAGCTTCCAGAGTTGCCAGAGGATTTCTTCTTAGTAATGATTTCAGGAACCTCCTGAACAAGCATTAAGGGAAGTGTACGAGTGTAGAGCAAAGTTGCCAGATTTGAAGCAAACCTCTTTTATGTGCCTCTTAATCAAGTAAAATTAATTCAACATTGTTATGTGCATTTTCAGATCCCCTGTGTAACCTAATCATGAAATTACCATTTAGGAACTGTATTTTTCCCTTGTTGCAAATGTTCACACAAACTTAGACATGTGTATGTGGATTTTTTTGTGTTTCTCTGACTAGATTGCTCTCTAGAGTTTTCTCTCCTCGTCAGTGTGAGTATGCCTGATGCGTGCATGCATACATACTTACATATCGTGTGTACCTGGAAACAATGCACGTGGATTTTTCGGTGAACTCTTCCATGCATTCAGCTGTCTCATCTGATGCACTGACTGATGTGCCTGTGCATGAAATTTCTTTTTGTCATATGGCTGTTGAAAACTACTAGATGGTTTAATAAGCATATGATATTTTGTTCTTTTCTCAACAGTTCTACTGGATTTTAGCTCATGTAATTTTTGTAGCTCTATGTTTGTAGCTCTTGTCATGACATTTTCACTTTGCTCAGAGGAATCTCACTGCTCCAGTACATACAAAGTTGTCCTGTTATTTGGAGTTTGAGGAAAGTTGACTCTTCTACCACACTCCGCATTTGCCTTTATAAACCAGTGAACTGTAGTAATACTTTCTGAATGCACATTCTGTGCTGTGCCTGGCCACCAGTAGGACTGACTCCGCATTGTCCCTGTTCCTTCTATCCCAGATAAAGAAGAAGTGCAAAGGAAACGGCAGAAGCTCATGCCAAACTTCTCTGATGGCTATGGTGGAGGCAGTGGCGCTGGAGGTGGCGGCATGTATGGAGGGGGAGGCGGCAGTGCTGGCTCTGGTAAGGCAGCAGTTTTGGGCACAGAGGGAAGAGGGTTCTGCTTTGAGAGCAGGACAGATGTTTATTCTGATTTTTAAAATTTGATGAGGATTTTATCTCTTATGCAGATAAGACCTGACTCTCTTGCCTTTATACTAGTGCCTTTATACTGCTCAATTCAATCAAGCATCTCCTTGTTCTCCAAACACTTCATCATCCCCTTTTTACCTTCCTACTTGGGAAGCTTTGTTGCTTCCTAGGGCCTTGGAGGCACTGAAATTCTTGAGACAGCTCAGTTAACTACCATTTTTGATGCCTAAAACTAAACAGGTTCTGAATTATTTCTTGGACCACAAGTGGAATTTGGCAAATTAACCCTGTTAGTGCAAAGAACTATAAAAAAATTGGAGATACTATCTAGTAAATTTTTTACTGTGCTCTATCTGCTGAAGCTAGAGTATATCTGATATGCAGGATCGTAAGAGCATTGCTTTGGTTTTTGCAGCAGAGCATTAAAAACCTGTAGGTCAGCAAATGTCATCTGAACCACAACCCTTTTTTTAGAGCAGGGAATAGAGCAGCAGTTTTCCAATTGCTACATGTGTTGCTAGCAGCACATCTATAGCATAACACCAGAATACAAATCTGTTGTAATCACAAAGATTCAAAAGCATAGAGGCAGCTTTGTGATGTCTCAGTTGAGTTTTAGAGGAAAGATACAGTGATGCTACATTTTTGTGGTCTCATGGGTGTTGGGATGGAGAGTGTCACTAGCCATCACCTAGAATTTTTTTGGGTTTTTGAAGGGGTAAGGGGGAACTCACCTTTAGTCTGGAAAATTTATTCTAATTGGATGGAATAAAGCAGAAGGTATGCAGAAAAAAATTAACTTATTTTGGTTCAGTGTTCTTCTAGGTGGTGTTCTCATTGCCTCAGGATGTAATTCTACTAATTCTTAATCTTTTTCCTTTCTTTAGGGTTCAGTTATCCTTCATATGGATACTCTGCTTTTGGAGGGATGCATTTCCACCCTGGCACAACAAAGTCCAGTGCTGGCATGAAACATGGTAATGTAAAAATGTCTTTCTTCCAGCGGTTGAATTGACATGTATTTTCTTCTACAGTATGAGCTGAAGTGTCAGGCAGGTCTGGCTGTGTGTGCTGGTGAGGGCTGTTTTTTCCTCTAGAATCAGCCCCTTCTCAAACCTCTGGCAGCAGAGGGGTTTGGGTAGAGTATACTGCCCTGCTTCTCTTTTTTTTTTCTCTGCAAGTGTAGTTCCTTTTTACCTCACACTCCTGAGAAGCAGTCACCAAACCCCCTTCATGTGCTTCTGTGTTCAGTGTATTGTTTCAAGCAATAGCCCTTCTGCTTCCTTGAATGTGCTGCTCACAGGTGACCCAAGGACTAGACCACAGAAAATGTATCTTCCTTTGTTGCCACAGTCTGGTACTACGCAGTAGCCCAGAGAAATCAATGCAAAAGATAAGTTAATAATAAGAACACTCTTGGCTTCCTAAAATAGGAAAGTAATTTCAGATCCACATGTTGAATACGTCATAGTTATTTCCAAAGTCTCAGGGATGAATTTGCTGTTGGGAAAACAAAGATGTATCTGAATAATCCTGTTAGATTTCCTGGGAATACTTCAGACTTACATTCTTCTACCACAAAAAGAGAGGTAGATCTGTTGTAATGTATAAAAGTTCCTTTTTAAAGTAGAGGCTGTCAAAAACATCACTTTAGAGCAAGTTACGTTGCTATGTCTGTCCATGTGCGTTGGCATCTGGAATATTATGATTCATGATTTTAATAATAACACCTATGCTGAAGTAAATTTTTGTATTGATTCCTCAGGGTTTGGTTTTGTCTAGCTGTGTTTTATTACCTTCATTAAAAAAGCAACAGTACTGGACACTAATGATTCTAATTTTTGTTAGAAGGATTATCAAATAGCACAGCTGAACAAGATGGGAAGAGCTCTGGTAAACAGAGTGACAAATGGGACCTGAAACATGATGTGAAGATGGAAGCTGTGGAGAGGACTGAGTGCAGAACGTCTGCTGATAATGAGGAGAAGGAGGATTCTACTTCTTCCTGTAAAGCTGAAGTAAACGAAGCAGATTGCAGGTGGCAGGGTAAGTGAACAAGTAAATGTATTTAGGGTAGATCAAACTGCACTAAGGGCAGAGCTAGTATTAAAGGCCAGGAAACTCCAAAAACATCTGCTTGCTATTTTCAGAGCATGGTGATGCCTCCTGAAGGAAACGGAAGGGATTCCATTCCCCCATATCTAAGGTCCCTCCCCATACATAGTTCTGTAGATAATCTTCCACCTTTGTAGTGCCACTGGGCACCTGAGCTTCTGCTTGTCACACAAGGAGATGAGACAGCTTCGCCTGCTGGGCATGTTTAATGCTGCCTTTTAATAAACTTGTGTGAGGAACACCACAAGCAGTGAAGCCACATGGAATACAATTCAGCGCTTGACTTGGCTTTTGATGTTTGATAGACTTCAGTGGATGAGTTAATGATGCTGGTGTGACTGTTGCATTAGTTCTTCCTGCAACACTGCTAAATTGCATGCAAAGTAGCATTATAGGTTTGAATTTAAAATGGAAAGGTATCTGTTTCCATGTGGCAAATGCACAGCAAAATAACTGTTGGGTAGCAAAATGTTACACATCAAACAAAAGGAGGAGGAAGGCAAGGGTAGTCAATGGAACTGGTTTAGCAGCAGAGTTCTGAAATACGCAAACACTACAAACCACCCTTTCCCAGACAGCAAGACATCCATTTCCTGGATTGTTTTTTAAAATAGTCGATGGACACTTTCTAAAAGGATTTGAGTAATCATGTTTATCGTAAAATGAATAAAACTGTAGTTGGACCTAGAGAGACATGGCAATGGTAGGAATTGAGCAGGAAGGAATTTTTTTATTTTGGCTTTTATCAAGTGCAATATGATCTAGACCCCTTTTGTTGTTCCCTGGGTCAGGGAGAGGGCACATTACCTTGTGTGTGTCAGCCTTGTCTGACACTTGCTATTACAGCACTAGAAAATGAGGCTTGGGAATCCAAAGTGGCATAGTAGATGGGTTGTAGCTGTAAAAACCTCCAAGGTGTAGCTTCTTCTGATCTGAGAATGGACAGTGCTCTTGAGAAAAGCTGAAGGAGTTTTGGTTGTGGTAAATCCCATGACTGGTTTAGAGAAAAAAATCTTTGCTGATGCGAAGAAATAATAACATGCATTTTGCTGTCACAAAGGAGGGATCTGAATTGTTCACCTGTTTTCCAAACAATGAACCTTGTAGGCAGGAAGTTGACTGTTTCTTTTTTTAATATATTGTAATGGCATGAAAGGAGGCAATTTCTAGCACCAGATAGTACAAAGAATTGGTGCAGAAGAACTGGCTCTATAAAATAGGTACTGCAGGCTAGATCACTAGACTAAAAGATGCACGTAGTATTTTGAAGGATATCTTTCCTGTGTAGTTGATATGGAAAACCAGGGAGTTTCAGCATCCAGTTCTTTGGTCTTTGGAAATGTGTATAACGAGAAAAGACTGACTTGCTTAAAACCCTTTACCTGAATATGTATCCTGAACACAACATCCATTTAATGCTAATGGTTAGTGCTAAGGGGTAATTAGCAAATATAAATCCATCAGCCCAGGCATATAGTACAGCAACCACAGGGATGTATTGGCCAGAACAATAAGCTTCATGGATAGCTGAGTAAGTCTTTGCCTTAGAGAAACGATGTGTTCATGTTCATCAGGGATACACTTCTGACCCAGTCTAAATGCCTGGTTTTGTGCCTGGAAATCCTGGGTATTGTCCCTCCGTGTGTGCTTTAAATGACACAGTCTGTTGTACTTGTTTGCTCTTAGTAATTCCCAACCTTACAAGGTTTTATAGAAACATGAAACTGTTCAAAATACAGGCTGGTTTCAGATGATACTGCTTCACAGAATGACAACTGTAGTTTGAGAGTTCATCTGTTTCATTTTCACTAGTTTCTTGCTGATACAGAACCACAAAAGTATTGACAGAGCAGCCAGAGTCACTTTTTTCCACAAATGAGTTTCTTTTCTCCTCTTTCTTCCTTTTGCCTCCCCACCATGACAGCTTCTGCTTTTTGGAGTCTCGGTGGCTGTACATTTTATAATTCTATAATCAGGATACAGATGCTAAGCATTGTAAAAAGTGAAACGTTTTAAACAGGAGAATAAACTCTCTGTGCTGCTGCTATCAAACAGCACAGACTGACTGCGTGACGTGAGTCAGAGAAGGAGCACAGAGCCCTGCATTTATTCCATGGCTTTTCTGTGAGCTTCTCTGTGATATTTGATGGGTCACTTAGACTTCCTGTGCCTCAGCTTCCTCAAGGCAAAACTACTTGGAACTGCATGAGAGGTTTAGTGCTCCAGATCCAAGTTCTGCTCCTTTTGTCTCATTACACACACCTGCACATCAATGCTGTTAATTGAGTGCCACTCAAACCAGAGGGAACTTCCAGGTTTGACTGTTCTCAGAGTTCCTGTTGCCTGAAGGCTCAGCATGCACCTAGTTTTTCTTCCAAGGTATTCGTTCCCTCTGTCCTTATCTCTCAGGAGTAATTAGCAACCATCTCGGTGAAGCAGTGAATGATGCTTGGTGGTCTGCACTTTGTATTTCTCTGACAGCACAAATGCCTGTCAAAAGTAGGCGGTGTTGGAGGGAGGACGAGCAACTGATGAGGACAGAACTTTGTGTTGTAGATGCTCTGTTCCTGGAGAAGGCCATGCAGCTTGCCAGGCGTCACTGCAACGCTCTCTTCGATTATGCTGTAACGGGAGATGTGAAGGTGCTGTTGGCAGCTCAGCGCCATCTCACCGCTGTTCAGGACGAGAATGGAGACAAGTGAGTTGACCACACTGCACTTACTGGGTTGAAACTGATGGTTTTGATGGCAGAATGGCGTAGTCAATTCGTTCTGTCCCTCGCAGGTGCCAGTCACAGATGGCACCACTGCTCTAATCAAATAAATATCGTTCTCCTTTGTGCTGTTTGGGAGAGATGCAGCTGTGACTTAGACATTTCTGTTGTATTTGCAAAGAAGTCACACACACCATAAAGTTCATTGATCCAGTATCTATCAGAAGGTTATCTGGCCATTGAGGGTATGTTGAGCATGTTGTGAGTTTCTCTGCTGTTTTTTACTGAAAATCTTGACTGCGTGTGAGTTGCTGTGCTTGCATCGTGCTACACCATGGATGGGGATCCTCAGCTTGGTGCTGCCCTGCTTTTTATTCCATGCAAGTCCTTAAGTCTTCATGGGATGCTTCAAGCAAGAGATTCACCAGATTTAGAAACAATAGCTGGAGGGTCCATACTGCTTTTCTCCCACTGACACCAGGTTCTTCCCAGAGGACATTATTTTGCTCTTGCTTACAACTGTACTGTACTGTTGTCTTCCAAGGGATTGCTAAGATGTTTGTGACAGACTTGGTTGCTAATACTTGCTTACCAGTCCTTCAGTAATGTGAGCTGGAGCAGAAATCTGTTTTGTTCCTCTACAGCCATGCCAGTTCTGTGGAACTCAGAGCGAAGTACTGTGAGGAACTAATGATTAGTAGTTATTTAAAATGAAATTCAGCAGAAGTGGCTCTAAACATATGCAAAGATAATCTCTTGAATAAGTGACACTGTCACATCCTCACTTTTTAGCTGGCAGGCCCTGTGCAGTCCCCTATATTTCCTTAAACTGTAGTGTTTTGAACAGTAGAAGCCATATAAGTCTCAAGGTGTCCAGCCAGAAGGAGAGTGACCGAGACCTGTATCCCACTGTTCAATTACGCTGTGAGTGGTTACTGCCTTCACTCCATTTTCCGTGAAAACAGGTCTCAGATTACACATAGAGCACTGCACAGTCAGAGAGGGCTACTTTACTTGCTTTGCTTTCCAATTGGCAACCTAATTATCTGCTTTGAGGAAAGCAGGAATATGAACGAGGTGGGAGCTAGCAACAAAATCTGCAAGCACTTTGGACAGTGTAGCTTCTGTGTTCAGAAAAAAAAAGCGCGGGGAGTAGAGGAATATTGAGCAAGTAGGACCTGTGTTTAAATGTCAATAAGGTGCCCCTCAGATCTGGACTTGCAGGGCATTTCAACTAAGTCAAAATACTTTTCAGAATGATGATAAACAGTTGTTTTCTTCCTGAATCAAAACGTACCAGCAAGTTTGTGAGTCTCAAGTTCATGTTGACTTTCTCCTGGGGTGGATTTTAATCTGTGAGCATGTCACATGTTTGTATTACTCCCCAACTTCTGAACAAAATGAAGCTTTGGTGATTGTCTTCCAGCCCTCTCTGAGGGGAAGAAAAATTTTTAATAAATTTCCCTGCTTTTCACTTTAATGATTAAAATTATATGGCAAAAACTAGAAAATTTTGCTTAAGCCTTTAAAAAAAAGTTGCTGTCAACAATTCATCACTCATCAAAGCCGTTTGTATGGAAAACACCTCTAGTGGACCTTGTGTTGTGTTTTATGGCTTTGAGACAGAACCTAGCAATCTGTGATTAGTGTATATTTACAGTGGATGCTCAGTAACGTTGGCTGTGACTGCATTTATACCAGTATCACTGCTCTGTAGATATCTGAGGGCTCTACAGTAGTGCTGAAATGCATTTTTTCATGTAGGACTACTCAAGAAATGGAACTGATTGCCCTTTCATGGTCTAGTCAGCATGTTTTTACAGCATCACGTGTAATGGCAGGCTGAAATTAAAATACTTGCTGCAGAAAAGAGAACTAAAAGCAGCAGAAGAACAAATATGTTTCTCAAGTGAGAACTGGAAATAAAATGTCAGCATGATAGAGAGCATAAAAAGCATCTATCAGAGAGCAGGGGAAGAGCTCTTTTCTGGTAGTGGTGGGACTGTTTGAACAGCACAGGAGAGTTGAAGGGGGGAAGGTGCAGTGCCATGGTACTGCCAGTGGCAGTGGCTAGAAAAATAAAAAAGGCCCTTTGAGGATGAGTTTGGTTCCTAAATTATATTTTTACCTTTTATAAAATATCCTCTGGTTTTGAGTGCTCTCAGTCTCAATTTCAAGATGACTCTGTGCCCTGAATGGCATGGAACTTCTTTTTATTTTTCTGACAAAAGTGTAAATCTGAGACTATTCAGGTATTTCTGGAGCAGCATTAACAGACACACCACATATCCCATGTGGATGCTGTGTGTCAGCAGCAACATGCTAAAAAGATGACTCTAGAAGTTGGCCAGCATCTGCTAAGGAAGTGCTTGGCAGTATATGTTTCAAAACAAAAAGGCAGGGTTTTCACATGAAGTCTCCAGGGAACAAGGCAAATAGAGCTCTGTGAGACAGGGGTGATGGAATTCACGGCCTGCTTTGTTCCTGCTGCCATGTGGCACATACAGCTGCTCTGGTGGGCCAGGAGGGACCTGTCTCTGGAGAAGAGCACAGGAAGGGCCGTTGCATTAACCCAGTAGAAGTGTCTTGCTATACAGTCACTCATGTCCCAAAACAGGTGGGGTTTTGGCATGACGTCTCTGGCCACTGCTGCAAATCCTGTGGTTGTTAGTCACCAGGCCTGAGTCCTTAGTCATTTTTCCTTTTGAAAATGAAATAAAGAAAAACCCACAGATCTGGGGAAACCCCAAGGGAAAATCTGCTTTGGTGGCAGAGAGGGCTGTGGAAATTCTGCAAGAAGGTTTTGACAGTAAGAAGTGTTTATCTGCTCCATAATTCAAAATACATAAAAAACCAAACCAGCAAAGAATCTGAGCATTTCTGAAACAATTGTTCTGTGCTACACATTTTGTATATTAGACTAGTAGTAAAGTTATGATCAGGGCCAGCAGAAGCCATTCTGAGTTTGCTTTTGTGATTGATGGGTTAAACAGTTACCTTCTGAACTGCTTTTTTTAATGTTTGATTTTAGGCACCAATACTTAGTGCTGGAGTCATTACCTCTAATAGTCAAGTGTTTATATCAGAATGCAGTAAGATCTACAGCAAAGCCTTGAAATTTTTGTAATAAGTTTGAAGCAGTGTGAATTTGTTAATCTATTTTTTGTTTATTTCAGTGTCCTTCATTTAGCAATTATCCACCTTCATACTGAGCTGGTGAAAAACCTCTTGGAAGTGATGCCCAGTTTGAATTACAATGACATCATTAACATGAGAAATGACCTCTATCAGGTGCGCAGTTGTGGGGCTGTAAGTGTTGCTGATTGTTCAGCCAGTAAAAAAGAAATTGCACAGCTTGCTGTCTGTGGGAAGAGATCAGACTGACGCAAACAAGTTTAGAAACACAAGGACACGTTGGAGGGTGGTGGAGGAAAAATAGCATGTTTTAGTCCATAACTCTCCTTGATGTTAACAGAAGTGCCTCCATGGGTTAACTGTAGAACAGGCCAAAAAGAGCAGATTCTTCAGTTCGTGTCTTCTGTTTGGCTTCTGTTACTAAACCAGAGGCGTGGGTTACAGTATGCCAACTCTGGGCTCTTCTGACCTTTCTGACACAGGTTAACCTGGGATCACGAGTCAGTTGCTGCGTCGCCAGTTATCTGTAGGTGCGTGGAAGCCATAATAACCTATGCCCTTCCTACAGCCCAGATTGTATTTGTGCCCATCCCATGAGCACCAAGGTTTCCCTTTCATTTCTACAGTAGCATTATGGTAAAAATGAAAAAAGCCCATCCCCTTGTCTTTTACCCCGGAGAAGAACTGCCAAGCACAATTCTCTCCTCAACTTCAGTTTGACCTGTTTGTATTGGAACTCAGGTTTTAAAAAGAGCTGTGGGAACCTGCCTGGAAAAGAACCCCTTTTAAAAGAGATGGTGCACACCATTTGGCAGCACTCTGACACTTGAGTAATTTGTTTTGCTGTGAACACTAAAGGCAAGTTTTTATTCTGTACAGGTAGTCCCAGGTTTATTTTGACTTTCTTTTACATTTCATTTTTATGTTCATATAAAGCAAGTCTGAAATGTGGAGGCTGCTGAAAGTAAGCAGAAGATTCTGAATTGAATTCTGTGCCCTGTGTTTAACAGAAACAGGAAGCAAAGCTGTGCTCCACACAGGAAATAAATCCCTGACTACCAGAACCTCTACAGCTCTTCCTACCTTCAGCTTAAACCTTAAGCCAGTCATGGGAGAGAATGGATGCTTGGGCTAGAATTTTCCTTCTCTACAGATAGTCTGAAAGCTGACATACACCTTATAGATGCAATAATTAATTCAAATGTGTTGCAAACCTAGTGACAAACACAAGCTTATTGTGCAGAGCTGGAATTAGTCTTTTTTTTTCTAGTCCTCTGTTAATACAAAATCCTGGAAATGGAATCTTGCGCAATTTTAAATTATTTTAGTATTGGAAATACAATTTCCCAAACCTCACTAGCATGCTTACTGTTGAAATACATATGTTTCTGAGTATGTTCAGTATGATGCTTCTCAGTAGCAAGACTGACAACAATGCAGCATGCAGTCAACCTCTGGAAGTTCCCAAAACCTCTCAGCCTGAGAGTAGCTTGGTGCTGCAGGTGTCTGTGCACAAAAATAGGGAATGTGCAAATGGGATCAGATAGCTCAACATGTGCTGCATAAATGCAGTTGTTCTGCCCTTTGGCAAATGCACAGAACTGCAGGATTTTCCTCTTTTCTGTGCAGCTGTTTTGAGGGGTAAGGAACTCTATGCCCATGGCTGCAAACCTCTAATTCAGGAGTAAAATGAGAGCATGGTTCAGTGCTAAAGGCAGATCTGAGTAGGGCCTGGAAAATGTGTATCCTCCCACTGTGGCATGGACTTGGTGATGGGCAGCTGGAAGCAGGGTTAGTGTGTGGGGGGTGCAGGGATTATCTAATTTCCCAAGTCCCTTGCACTGCAATGCTCAAATAGCCAGGTCAGTGCCCTGGCTTATAGAGTAGGCAACATCTTTGTTCCTCCCAAAGTCCAACTGCTGACATTGGCAAGGCAGCTTTTATTTCCAGTAAGTAGAAACCCTATTTGTAGTATTCAGTAGAAAAGAATGTACACGTATGCAGGCTTTGAGTTTCTGTTGGCTTTGGAGTGGTATAACATCTTCTCACACTAGGAGCTTTTATGGGTTTCAGAGATTTCTGTGGCAGTGACGTAGCTGTTGCTTATTTTCTCACGGCTTGCTTCTGCCACTTGCAGACCCCCCTGCACCTGGCAGTAATCACAAAGCAGGCAGAGATGGTAGAAGACTTGCTGAAGGCTGGAGCAGATGTCAGCCTCCTGGATCGCCATGGCAATTCTGCCTTACACTTAGCTGCTACTGAAGGAGATGACAAGATTTTGAGTCTGCTCCTCAAGCACGAGAAGGTATCTCTGATGGTCAACCTCTTCAATGGTGAAGGTATGGAAAAATAATGGCTGTATTCTACACTTGCCTACTAGACAGACACACCTCAGTTCTTGCCAACAGCATGTTTCTACACAGACCTTAGGACGCAGACCTTAAAAATAACATCTTTCCCCATTTTGCATACGCTGTCCTTTGTTTTTATATGGCTGCAGGCACAGATGAGAAGATACAGACGTGTCAGTTTTCTGGCCATACAGAACAGAAAGGTTGGTATGGCCACATGACACAGTATGGATTTGAATTTTTGTTACCATATATTCTCTTCAATCTCACAAAACTTCAAGCACTGTGTTTGTCTTGTTCCTTATGCCACCATTAGTTAAAAAAAAAAAATCCCCCCAGAAGAAAATGTTTCCTCCTCTCTGGTGACTGAAATCCCCTCAAAAATAGTTTTGGGACCAGTGCTGAGTTTCATATCTGGTACTTTGTGACCATACAGAATTAGAGCCTGTAAAATAACCACAAAGAGACAGTTCTCCCATTTCTCACTGGCACAAGGGACTTGAATTTAGTACTTCTGCTGTAATAGATTGTAAAATGTCTGACCTAAAAATGTCATTATGGGGTTCAAAAAACTGTGTTCAGTCCCTCAGAAAAAGAGGATTTTTTGTTTGGTTGGGCTTTGGTTGTTTGGTTGATTTTTTAAAATAAAAGGCTTTATTATTATCTTTTTGAGCTGGTGCAGGTAATCTTGAGGTGACAGGTCAGTGTGACCTTACAGGAGGATGACACTAAAATATACCCGTTATTCCCCAGACTGTTTTCTAGCAGAGATGTTCAGAAGCAGACGAGGCCAGTGTAGGGTGGTATGTACTTGTTTAGTACAAAGATGCAGATTTTCTTTTTAAGGTTACTCGTTTGAGGCAAAGAGATGCTCTAGGTGAGCTCTGTATTTCTTGCCTTCTGTTCCACCTTGTAATCTTTTTTTTCCTCACACGGTTTTGACTCACCAAGTTCCAATTTATGTACATTTTTATGAACACCATTAACTTCATCCTGAGCCTCCACCAGGGGTACTACATTAGGCTCTGGGGCCCCCAACGTGAATAAGGACATGGGCTTGTTGGAGCAGGGCCAGAGGAGGCCACGAAGATGCTCACAGGGCTGGGATACCTCCCCTCTGCTGAGACAGGCTGAGAGAGTTGGGGCTCTTCAGTCTGGAGAAAAGGCTTCCAGGAGACCTTGCAGCACCTTCCAGTACCTCAAGGGGGCCTACAGGAAAGCTGGAGAGGGATGTTTTACAAGGGCATGTAGGGATAGGACAAGGGAGAATGGTTTTAAACTGACAGAGGGTGGGTTTAGGTCTAGATTAGGTATTAGGAAGAAATTCCTCACTGTGAGGAACAGGTTGCCCTAGAGAAGCTGTGGATGCTGCATTCCTGAAAGTGCTCAGGGCCAGGTTGGACAGGGCTCTGAATAGCTTGGTCTAGTGGAAGGTGTCCCTACCGAGGGCAGGAGTGGGGTGGAACTAGATGATCTTTGAGGTCCTTTCCAATCCAAACAATTCTATGACTGTCATCTTTTAATGTGTAAGCAGGCAAAAAATGTTCCTTCTAACTAGAGTAATTCTAACTCATTTTACAATTTTCACACTTCAAAACTCATTACTCTGACATTTCTGAATTTTTCAAATACTAATGCACATGGTGGATGGATTTTGTTTTGTGTAGGTCTCAGTGCAATTCACATGGTGGTGATGGCAAATAGCATGTCCTGCCTCAAACATTTGATTACTGCTGGAGCTAATGTCAATGCTCAGGAACAAAAATCTGGACGAACTGCATTGCATTTGGCTGTTGAACAAGAGAACATCCCTCTGGCAGGCTGCCTTTTGCTTGAGGTAAGGGCAGAATTTCTTTCTCACAGGTCTTTTCAATTATATATTTAAAAGCTGTTGACAATCCTTGAGTGCTTCAGAAGAACAGAAGTTAGGGGGGAGGTTCCTGTTTATAGACTAGATTACTTGAACTGGTATAATGGCAAAATTATTGGTAATGTTATTCACTGTTCTATTCAGCACTGCTGGTGAACCTTTTGCCCAGGTTGAGGAATTCAGAATTTGAGACCCCGACCTGACTGCATATGCCATGTTTAATTAGCACTGAGTAATCCTGGCAGCCAGTGAAGTTACTCATGAACAAGTTTATCCCTACTTCTGTGTGAAGTAGAACATGCATAGAGACATGCATAGAGATGCAGTCGTGTAATCTAGAAATATTTGTCCCATCTCTAACACCTGGATCCTGGTGTCCTTAATTCTGCACCACCCCCCAGCTGGCTGCCGTAGCTTTCCTCGGTTTGAGCACAGATGTGCCACCAGCCTGGCTGCTCTTGTGACGGGCAGCAGGAAGGCAGGACTCTGTGCACACCATGCAGATCCAAAGGCCACGGCTAATCAGATGGCAGAATTATTACATGGGATGCAAAGTGGCTTTTATCTACCTGGCCTATTTGGGTATATGCAAATATATGTGCCTCCTGCTGTAACACTGGAGCACACAACCACCACCTGCATGCAGACAGTTGTAGTTACTTTTTAATTCCTTTTTGGGCCACAATGAGAGTTTTTATGCAAACAGGCATGGAATGGTGCTTACTTGCACAGTAGCTATGTTTATGCAGAGATCTCCGCAGCTGTAACTGCACAGATGTCTTTTCTTTTTGCCATTCAATAAAAACAGGGTGATGCAGATGTGGACAGCACTACATACGATGGGACAACTCCACTTCACATAGCAGCTGGAAGGGGCTCTACAAAACTGGCAGCAGTTCTCAAAGCAGCAGGTATGAAAATAGACCTTTGCTGGAGAATTTTCTTTCACAGTGACAATTCAAGTTAAAAGGCTGCAAGCAGAAGAGAATGTGACAGTGAACTTGTTTTATGGGTGGAGGAAGTCAGATGTTAAAAGCATGAAGGTCTGAATTTCCTCAGAAATTCCTACTTTGAGGTGCTACACTAAGCACTCTTCAGCACCATCTAATGGCTAGAAAGGCAAATTATGTTGGTCAAAAAAAACTGGAAAGTTTTTTTAGTATCTTTTGTAGCTTTTATAGCTGAAGACCTTTTTCTAGAGCTCAGGTAAGTGTTGGACTGCTTTAGAACAAAAAACCCTCATCACTGAAACATGAGCTTGTTAATGTCTCCTATTTCCTGTCACTTTGGAAGAATTAGGTTTGAATATTTACTGGAACATTTTGTCAATTGCACTTAAACCTGATTTTTCTCCTTTGAAGCAGAAATCTGTCTCCCATTGCTGTGGCTGTCTGCTTGGTCTTTCAAAAATGCCCACACTTTCTGTGACACTCTAAAAAGCAGCACCACACTATC
Source organism: Atrichornis clamosus (assembly GCA_013400975.1). NCBI lineage: Eukaryota > Metazoa > Chordata > Aves > Passeriformes > Menuridae > Atrichornis > Atrichornis clamosus. Next base: position 52,672 of record WBMZ01003033.1, read on the forward strand.
ACTTGATCACATACATGCTGTGCTCTATGTGAGCCAACCTGGGACTGGGAGGCAGTTGATAAAACCAGAGCCCTTTTTTCTGGGCCCTAATGCTCTGCTGGTCAATTTTTTCCTGTCTTTATAATGGAGAGTAGCATTATACAGAGATGTGACAGCATTTGAATGTCATTGATAAAAAAGAGTTATTTGTTGGAGTAGCTAAATTGGCTGATTTGCCGTTCAGAACTTAAAATGCATATTTTAAATATTGTTGATAAGGAGTTTGAAGCCTTTTCATCTTTTTTTTTTTCTGCACACATTTTTTTCCAGGTGCAAATCCTCACATTGAGAACTTTGAGCCACTGTTTGATCTAGATGATGTGAAAGATGGTGAAGATGATGATGAAGGGATTGTGCCTGGAACAACACCACTGGATATGGCGGCCAACTGTGAGGTATGTGATCGGTTTTTTTTTTTGGGTTTTTTTTTGTTGGTTTTTTTTCTAATTACAAAGAATAGTTCAGCTCTCTCAGCCAGCTCCTTTCACTGCATCCACAATTATTTCAATTAATTTGAGTAATTTGCCATCAAAAAATAAGCCAATTCAGCCACGAAACTCCCCTGATAAAACAGCACTGGAAGACAGCTCCACAACATACTAATGCTGCTGAATTTCATGAAATAGTTGCACTACAGTCTTCAGTATGGAAAAGTATTTAGCTGGGTGGGCAGCTTGTGTTTGAAGGCCCATGCTCCAGGGGGTTTCTCTGCTGAATGTTCTTCAGAATTGGAGCCTCTGTGTGTTGGGAAAGTGCACTCTTGTGTTCTGCTCAACTAGTGATAAGTCTGATTATGTGCATTTGGTTTGGTGTGAGTGTAAAGTACAAGCAGTCAGCATCTCTAATCATCTGGTGCTGGGGAGTGGTACCAGCCTTAGGTGAAAATCTAACCCAGGCTTTGTGTTAAGTGACTAGCTGCAGACAGGCAGCAACTCCTTGTTTGGCCACTGCTACTGCCACTTATTTACTGCAAAGACTGCCTCTGGGTCTTGAAAATAGGTGCCAGATGATACAGCTTAAAGTAAAGGGAGCTTAACTTCTCAAGATTCCTCCCTCAAGTTTTGCACAGGTCTCCTACAGTATCTGTAGTCATACTGAGCCTGGGAGAGGAAAAAAATGCTGATCTACAGATGGAATTATGGCTTTATACAACACTGCTGAGACTTAATGGATACAAACCAGTTTTCTGCTGAATACTGACTTTTATGTCTTCTCTTAGGTGTATGACATATTAAATGGAAAACCCTATGAGTCAGCAGAGGTTTTGGAGGACTTACTGACACAAGGTAACACCTATAAAGACTTGACAATTTCCCTCTAGTAATTGAGTAGAAGCTGCAGTGGCAGAAGACGTTGCCCTGCAGTAGCTTGTATTTGAGCTGGTGAGGAAGAAGAGGTGCCCTGCCCACCAACCACTCGCTCACAGACTGAGCATGATTCCCTTAAGAGGTCACAAGGACACAAAGGAGTACATTTTCAGTGTTCCAGCAATACATTTGTAAGTGCTGGGATTGGACTCTAAAATAGACTTCAATTTGGCTTTGTTTCTGCTTAAAAATGAACTGGTGCATGATTTGCGTAGATAATAAACTAACATGTTTCTGTATTCCCCAGGACATTTGAGAGAACTGAATGAAAGTTCCAAGATGCAGCTTTACAAACTATTGGAATTGCCTGATCCAACCAAAAACTGGTCCACTCTGGCACAAAAACTGGGTCTGGGCATACTTAACAATGCCTTCAGGTTGAGTCCTTCCCCCTCGAAAACTCTGCTAGATAACTATGAGGTAATGTGGCTGTAACAAGTTACAGAGAACATTCAGACATGCACAGAACCTTGTCCTCCTGCACAGTGCAGGAGACAGTGCAGCCCTGCAATGTTAGCCAGCCTGGATGATGCTGAGCATCTGGTGTCCTCTCTCTTAGGTTTCTGGTGGTACAGTTCAAGAGTTGATCACTGCTTTGAGACAGATGGATCACACAGAAGCCATAGAAATAATTCAGGAAGCACTATCCATCTCACACAGCCCGTCTCACCTGGAAGACAATACAGCAAAAGCTCTTCCGTCATCGTCGCTACTCACCTTTGCAAATGGAGAGACAGGTAAAACTGACAGCAAAATATGAAGAGCTTTATTTAAGACACTTTTTTCAATTTCCCACCCCACCTGGGACTGCTGATAGATTGCACACCTTCTTGCACACACTGCTTCAGCTGCTTACTGGTTTCAGAAATATTGTACCTGCAGCAGGACCTTCCCAACATAGCTATTTGCTAGGCCTAGAAGAGAAAGGAAAAATGGACAATTTGAATCAGCATGCCTGCATCTCATTATTGATAATACTGCCTCCCTTTTCTAAAACCAGACACCTGCCATTTGCTAATGGTTATGCCTTGGATGTACTGGGAGTATGGCAGTTATCTCCTAGGCATGTACAAGTGCCATCAGCTTTTGACTTTTTCCCTTCATAGCTGGATAAACAAAAATGTTTTGGGCTCATAAACTTCTCAGTAAGAATTTGATATTAAATTTCTCCTTCCACAACATGTAGCACTCCAAAATGGCCCATTGTTCTGTAGGCAGAGCAGCTGGAGATGGCTTAAGTTACACAGGACCTCGAGCAGTCCTGCTGTCCAACTACCTGCTCAGAGCAGGGCTAGTATAAACATTAGATGAGGCTGTCCATGTTATGGCCAGTTGAGTTCTGAGCATCTTCAATGATGGAGGTCCTACACTGGTTTTTGGGCAGGAGACTCTACTACAGAGGTTGTGAGAAATTTGTGAGTCAGAGATGTTCAGTCATTGCCTGGCCATGTTAAGCAACAAAAACCTTTGTTTTTTCTTGTTGAAACACTGGTAGTGCTTCCTGTACCCTAATGTGGAAACTTACACCCAGTATGAAAATACTGTAGGTATTTCTGGAAAGAAAAAAGAAATGCCACCGTCATTCCGTTCTGGTCTAACGCTGCCAATCTATTCTCTTTAGAAAAGTAGTCATAGAACGAACAAAAATGTGCTTGTACCCATATTGCCCCTTTAGATTAATCTTGAAGCGTAAGAGGGGTTCTGCTCCTTTGCAACGTGAATGGACTGCATCACATATTTTGTTTAGGAAATAAGACTGAACTCTAGAATGCCACCACTGCTTTAGTCACACTGATCCCACATCACACCTTCAGCTCAGGTACTGACCTCTTGCAGTCAGGCACTCCTTCTGTGGATACTGCACAGGTGATAGCAGCTGCTGCCTCCGCTGCTGACCTGTTCCTATTTCAGGTTCACTTACTAGATGAAAACCATTCAAGTATTTGTCTCAAAAAGAAATCTGTAAGTTGAAATAACATGAGTTAAAAGTTTTAGGAGCCTCATCCTGGAGCTGTACACTTGCACAGAGTGTGAATGTGAGAACCAGAGAACCTTCTGCCCTGTTACTGCCACAGTAGAGCACAGTCCTGACCAGTGTGCAGTGACAGTGTTAGTGTCAGCAGAGCACCAGGCTTCTCCGCCCATCCAAGCTCCAACTGCAAGTTGATCTCTGCCAGCAGTACATCAGATCACATGTTCTGGGGGCCTGGAAACATTCAGCAGAGCTTTTCCTATTACAATACCTCATGCTGGAGTTATTTTCCTATAGAAGAGCTTTAACCCTGTTGGTTTGTATTCCTTAGGCTTTTGTTAAAGCAACATTGCTCAAGCCACACAAACAGTAATCATGTTTCCCTTTTCTCTCTCCGTCAGGCGAGCTGTATAATAGCAGATTTCAAGACGAAAGTACGTGTGACAGTGGTGTGGAGACCTCCTTCCGCAAGCTGAGCTTTACTTACTCAGACTCTCTGAACAGCAAGTCATCACTAACACTGAGCAAAATGGCCCTGGGCTATGGACATGAAAGTTCAGGGCAAAGCAATTATATAGCTGATTAGAACTGTTCAATTAGCAATACGCAGTTATAGGAACAAATGTGACAGCAGTGTCATCCTGGCCAGAGGGAAGGGAATTCACAACCAAAAGTGCACTGGAAGAATCCCACCAAGAAACAATGGCAACTTCGTGCAACTCCTAGCCATTGCTTCCTTCCTCAAGTACCTGTAATTTTATTCATTTACAAGCTATTTACAATAACCAGGGCTCTACTGCTGCATTAATACACAGGACGGGATGCTGTGAAAGACTGACTGAGCTTTTCTGGTCTGTGAGGATTTTCTTTTACAGATAAAAGTCACTCCTTGTTAATGCATAATATGAACTCAGTAAGAGGTTAGGCACACAGAGCAATCAGAGGATACAGTTTCTAGCTGCTCTCTTCATGATTTCTGCAGCACAGTTGCATGAAAATAGCTGGCAAAGAAAAATCATTAATCACAACAGTGACAACTCAGAGAAAAAAGAGAATCCTAAAAGAATCTTGTATATTTCAAATAATGTATTTAAACTTTATTTTGGTGCCTCTTATTCAAAACTTTTTTCAAGTTTGGCATTTTCCTACTTGTAAATATTTTTTTTATATCTGTTCCTTTTTGGAAAAGCGTGCTTTTTAAATGCTTATTTTTATTTTACTTTTATAATAAAACCCCAAAATTAATTCTCTTGTCTATGCTTGCGGTGGTTTTTACATCCCTTTCAAGTACAGTTATTGAAGATTAGCATTTCAGTTTTAGGCATTAATAGAAGATCATGCTGATTTCCAAGCACTAAAATAAAGAAAGGGTTGCAAGCCACTGTCTTAAAGCTAAAGTATCTTTAGAGAACAGGAGCATCAGCTACTGCTGAGCAGCTGTGCTTTGGAATTAAAGCCTCTGCCTTGGTTTAGTTCACATAATTATGGCATCAGAGAATCATTTACACTGAAACCAACTATTTAGTGTCTCAGCAAATCTCTGGTGAGACAGTTCTCCTTTGGGCTGTCCAGAAACTCCTTTGATAACTGTGTTCAGGAGCAGTTGTTTCTCCTTGTTTCACATCAATTCTGATATGGTGAGTGTGTTACTGATGTTGGCCCAACTAAGAGTACAGAACAGGCAGCAGATTTCATGATGAAAAAGCAAAGAGCAGCACTGTACCATTGTCACTTACCTGTAGCCAGTTTTCGTGGCACAAAGATGGAGATTTGACAGGGTGGTTCTTGGCTCAGCCCAGTCTTAAGTAATCTGGGTGTCACTCCTGAGAAAACGAATCAAGACAAACCTTGAGAATGGTTACATTTAAAGCAGTAGTTGCTGTAATGAATTAAACTATGAGTAATGAAGAAAATCTGTGAACTGATTTTATATCCAGCTGAATTACTGAGAACATTAAGTACTTGCAGGAAAACAAGATGAGTAATAGCAAAAATGCCACTTTTTCTTTCAGTTATTGTACGTATAACCCACATATATGCAGCATCTAAGGCACCTAGATTTCTGTTCAATTAATGTACTTGTCCGGTGTTCTCTTTGTGTTCCAGCTGTAATAGAAACAGGCAAAGGTTCTCAATATTGTAGGGGTGGAGGAGCTTTTTGAGCCCTAGCAGAACTGCTGTCCAACACCTTCTGCTTCCACAGAATTTCCAGCACAGCTCAGGAGCTGGCAGGGATTTTTATTGATATTTCTACAATCCTGCAGGTCACTGGGGCAACCCTGGCTGTTTATTCATGCCTTTTAGCTTTAGTTCTGACCAGCTCTGCTTTTAAACCACCAGAAGACATCAGGATCTGTATTTCCTTAAAGCCCTTCATGATCAAAGGCTCCATAATAGCTACTCATCAGGTTAGTCATCATGGACAGTGGGTTCCCTAGGCCCTGTGTATTGAAGTGCTTTAAATGGCAGTCTGGCAGCTTCTTTCCTTGCAGCATCTCAGTTTTAGTACATTTAATAAAAGAGGCTTTAGTCCTTTTAAATTTTTCTCTCTCTTTGTTTAGAGATAGAAAAATACTAATTTAAAAAGTATTCTTAGTCATTCAAAGTGAAACACTAAATTTTTACAGTTGAGTCACATAATAGGACAACTTTTCCTACCTGCATTAACCTCTGCATCTTAAGAATACGCTGCAGGCAAGCCAGACAGTGTATCAGAACTAGGCAAGAGTGGGAGTTACAACACACCAAGTGCAGGATACACTACCAGGAAAGTGGCAGGACATCTACCAGGAGACATTTGTGTCTTGTGTAGTTCCATTCAGCAGAGCAGACCTGTTTCCTGCGAGCAACTTGGTTGGAAACAAATGCTAAAACATAGCTTTGCTCTTTCTGCTTGACCTTTTATCTTAGTAGCAGTCATTCTGTCCAGGACACTGATTCTTGCACTGATGGCACCTGGGAGTAGGTCAGGCTCCTTGCAGGTGTGAGGATGAAGGCAACATGCAGAGAAATGAGACTTAACAAGAGAAAAACTAAGTGATGCAGACAAGTCTGAACAGCAATATTTAAAGCAAAGGTGTTTGTGTCGGGTAACTGCCAAGATAAGTTCATGGACCTCACCATCATATCTGCTCACCTCAAATACAGACTTATCCTTGCACCTCCTTGCCAAGAAAGGAAGTGCCATTCCTACTGCACAAGTGTGATGGAATAAAATAAAGCATAGTCCTGCAAGAATCCAGGATTCAGCTGCCTGAGAGCTGTCTACACCTGGCTTACAGAGTGAAACCCTCAAACTTAATCTGCACTTGCAGTAGAATGGAGCTTGCTCCATTTTTTTGCTACTGTACTGCAGTGATAAACATCAGAAACTTGTTGAATGCAGCAAAAGTTGTGACAACAGATCACTACAAATCTTCTGTATATTTGATGTAAAATGAATTATTCAGAAAGTTAAACTGCCCTTGATTTTAGATTGGCTGTTACAGCTGTAAGTTTCTTGGCATCATATGGGGATGTATTTACAAACTTGGAAATCACTGTGGTGGTGGAAAGTTCTAGGCAGCACTCTGAGATTCTGTGGACTGGAGGAAGGATGAGAATCTTATCTACATGCAGTGATGTATGAACCATCTTATCTCCCTTGTCTGGGAAAGTAAAATGCTTTTTTCTAACATTTAAGAAAAACAAGCCACTCTCCTGGCTTCCCCCAAGTGCCAGGAATGGTGCCCATTTGCTAGCACAGGGTGCAGTGGTCAGTACTCACCCACGATCCACAGCTTTTGGGTCTTCTGGATGATCATCTCTCGCAACTGAGCAGTTCTAGAGTAGCTGCCAAAGGCGCAGTGCAAACTTTTGCTGGCTTCAAAAGATTCCTACACCTACAGACAAAAGACAACACAAGTTAGTTAGGAAGGAGCCGATTCTTTCCATTCAGTGTTGTGAAGCAGCCCCATGTCCCACTTAGAGCCAGGCTGGAGTATGTCTGTTATTCAAGGCCTGCAGAGGTTTCCCCATGGCCTCATTTAAACCTAACTGCTATAGGAATTTTTCAGCCATCAATTCACCCTTGCTATATGCACACACACAAGAGCACTAGCAGACCAGTGGCCTTCATTATATACTGCAAGGGAAAACACTTGCAACAGACTTAACACTTCTTCACCTGTGGCCTGCTGTGGCACTTGCCAGCATTCCAGCATGCACATGGACAGAGTAGCATCACAGTAATAATTAAACCAGGTACTTACAGGTCTCTACTAACTGACTCTGCTTCTCACAGAACCACGGCCTTTTATCATTTAAGTTTTGTGTTTCCACCCTAATTAAACGTAATTGGAGTTTCATTTTGCTATCTTGTAACATCTGACTGGAAAGCAGTTATGTAAAACACAATTCTTTGACTGAAACATGTCCTAAAAATTTCAAGCCATGAGTACCTGGTTCCGTAAGTGGTAAGAAAGAGAACAGTGATTCCGACAATATAAAGGCTGGCTTGTAAGCTTCAAAACCCAGCTGTCCTGTCCTGAGAATAAGAAACTTACTGGCCTGTTTCTCTGCTCCTAACACTGCTACAAGTCACTGAAGTTGTCTCTGCTACACATCTCCAAAACCAAAAGGGAGCTAATAGAAGTACCAAAGAAACACGTGCCTCTAAGGCTGTAAATCTGTCCAGGCCACAAAGCATGCCAACAGCAGGTAACAACAAAGACTGACAGAGAACTATAGACACTTACTCAGAGGGGAACTTTTAGATACATTTGCATGCCTCTTTCCTGGAGAAGATGCAGAAGAACTCAAAAAAACTTCTGAAGACATGCTCTAGTACACTGGAGCAAAGAAGTCTTCCTTGTGTGGCAGAAAGCACCAACAAACAGGTGCCCTCTGAAGCACAGAACAGTCTCTGCAAGCCCAGAATGGGTTCAGAGCCAAATCTCTGCCAGAGAATGGTTTTAGGACAACAGATTAACCAACACCATACAGCGTTCTTCCCAAACCTGCTCTCCAGTTCTGTTCTGGAAGGGCATTTGTCATGGCTGTGGGGCACTCTGGCTGCTGCCTTTGGTATCAGTGGAGAACAGCCCCAGGAGCAAACAAAGGCCATCAGGACAAGTAAACTCACTAGTCCTTGAACAAGACATTGCAAAGTCACATCCTCAAAGAACACTGATGAGGCCAGGCCCCTCTACTGCTGCCACCAGTAATCTAATGACACTGAGGACAAGCACCATGACACTTACCAAATGCCCCCCCTAAGGCTCCTGCTGCTGAGCCCCCAGCAGATAGAACTGGCAATACAGGTGCTGCCCAGTAGCTGCAACCACACTCAGGTAGGAAGAGGGATGTGTCGATAGGAGGGCTGGGTACGAGTGCTGCCTCCCTATCTCTGCCCTGATCGGAGACAAAGGCAGAACAATGTAACCAAGTATAGCACAGGGCGCAACTGCCAAAGTACCAAGGGGAAATGGTTAACCAAAGCACACGTTACAGCCACTGCTGCGTGGGGAGAGAACAGCTTCTATAAATACACATCTACTACAACACCAGGAAACCAAAAGAACATATTAAGGATATTAAGACAATAATGGAAGTGAACCTTCCCCTTTAAAATCTGTTTTGAGTTCAAGCATTTGGCTTAAGCAATTGCTAATCTTTCCTAAAAGCACCTAGTGCTGAATTAAAGCTTTCCAGTGAGAAAGAATGGACCTACTCCTTAGGGAGAGTCCAACCTTCAAAAACAGCAATAATTTAAAAAATTGCCTGAACCTTTCACTGTCAATCTGGTAATTGCAGAAAGCAGACAGGAAAAAAAAAAAAGAATGCTGTTCTATATACCTGTGCTGGTAGACATTAGTTGCATAGTCACTTCATCACTTATTAATCATGTACCACATCATTTCTTTCATGATTTTGCCCAACATTTGTGACACGTTAAACAAGGTCACAGTTATCCAAATGCATGGTTTGTGGTTTCTAACAATCCAAAAGCTCTTTTCTACATACCTCAAACTTCACTCATATGCTCAGATGCACTAAGAACAAATATCACTGACCTCCAGATAGGCCTCTTGATTTTCTTCAAACAAGCGATTCCTTCAAGGTTTTATTTATTTAACACTATTAATTGCTATTTTGAAATTCTATCTAGGTGTTGCTGGAAGAGACATTTCTCCATCAATGTAAGAGAAAAACATCAACAAACTTGCACTTTTCCTAATACATTGCAGCAGTATTTATTAATCGTATTTTCTCCACATTTTTTTGTCCTTACCTTATATTGACTCTGTTGCTGCTTTGATTCCGCTTTGGTTCCAGGACACCAAAAAAACCTGAAGAATTTTTCTGGTATTGTTGGCCCACTTTTACTTTCCTTTATCAATGCCTGCATTTTTTAACTGTTAAGTTTTACTCACAACTGTCATTTTCCCTATTTATTTTACATAATCTATAAACACTGGCACATACACGTCCGTATTTTGATTGTTATCATGTCTTCTTTTAACTGGGACAAGTTCTGAATCAGGAAAGTCCTCCTATGCAACCGCAGTTAGTTGTTTTGGTGACCCAATAAAGAATTTGTAAGAAACTTCCATTTATCATTTCCCTTTCATTTTTAAGTTTTTCCTCTTGCTCGGGGGTGTGTCAGTTTTTGTTAACACCCAAGTATCAGTCAATATGCTCATCTCTCTGCCCTTTAAAACTGTGATCACTGCAAGGAATGAAACCCCACTCCAAGCTCTCCAAGTGTCCACTGGAACACAGCCACTCTCCCCACGTGTGCTCCAGACCCCCCACACCACCAGCAAGTATCTCCCACGTGATGCTTTTATGACATCAAAGGACATCACCAGTAGAGCTTGTTCAAACACCACCTACTGTGGTGCTGATTCTGCTTTGCAAGAAAATTAATATTTCCTTGGGCAGAGAGAGGATCCTTGTGGAACCCCAGCAGGATCCCAGCTGCATTTCAAACCACGTCTGACAGACAAGGCCAGTGTTGAGCAACCTGCCCATGGAGTGGCTTGGTGGCCTACTGGAGGTAGTCCCAGCTTCACTCCCTGCCCCTCGCCCTTGCCCCCAGGATATCTTGCTCTTATCCTAAAATGAATTTCCACTTCCAGCATAATGAAACTAGAAAAAAATATGGATGTACTTTCAATACACCGCATATATTATATGTAAGCCTTGCTGTTGGTATCTTTACATTGCACCAGCAGTTAAAATTCACACATGACAGGAATAGACAGTATGTTCTTCAGCCAGCTCAAAGTGTATCTGACTTCAACTTCAGTCAAATTCTATTTTGTTTTTCTCCTCCTGTTTCACTCTTTATCTAGAAGAAAATGAAGTATTCTCAGACAACGTCCAGCAGAGAGGTCAAGGTTAGTGAATTTTCTAGTTCTTCAACACTGGTAGGTTCCCAAGGATAAAACACAACCACCTTTTTCTTTTCAGTCATGAGGAAACCGTTATCACTAAATCGGCCTTTTATACTCCCTACATCCAGAGAAACAAAAGGAGCAATTGCAGTGGTCTGAAGAACAAATATATAAATGTCATCTTGTTGGGATACAGAGGCCTGAAAGAGAAATTAAAAAGAAATAAAATTAAAGAAAATATACGTGTTAAAGAAGACCCCAGTTACACCCAAGCTGGGAAAGACTTGCATATCAGTAAAAGACTGAACAACTACATCTGATCAAAATTACTATTCTTCATATGTAACAATCACGCAAAAACTGCAAATGTTATTAAAGTCTTCCTACAGAATACTACGGATTGTGGAAAAATGCCAAGAAGTGTTATAACTCTACCATCTTCTTATGAAAATAACTGAAGGAATGATAATCTGACTTATACATAGTATTGGTATCCTGTACTTACTGCAGTGAAAGAGATCTGTCCTTCCACCAACACATCACTCAACTTAGCAATTCACAACTACTACAAGAGCTTGCCTGTCCAATTACATCCATAACAGAAATACACAGAAGCAAAATAAGGTAAAAATCACACTAACACAGGAGATCATCTCATCTTAACACATCATGGCAGTGAAGCCCTTACACTACATTTAGTAAAATATAAAAAAAATAGTTGTAAAGTATCAGGGCAAGGTATAATGTTTTATGTCAAGTTCTATCAGTAGTTTATCTCAGAGACACTTAAAATTCCAACCAGGATGCATTTTCATGCAGCATTCCCCATTCACCATAATGAAATATTATGCTAGGTAACTTTCAAACACCAACTAAGCAGATATAAAAAGAGGACAAATTACATTCAGTGCAGATAGCATGTTCCAGTTACAAGAAAAGGAACACTGTTCATTTTTAAGAAGAAGCACACATCCTTTACATTTTGTATTTCCTGAAGAAATACTAATGTCTTCATGTTTCTTAAAAGCAATGTTATGAACAGTAGTTCCTGGATTAGCAACGTATTTGAAAGTCTAGTTAGTTTATCAGTAACTATGTACAGAAGCACCAGCATCTGCAAAACAGTCATTTTTTTAATCATAGCTGCATACTTTCTTAAAATGACCACTTTGCATCTATCCTTGCTATCCTTATTAGTTAGTATTGCAAAGACAACAGTTACAAGATAAAGGAATGACATTTTCCAACAATGCTCCAGTTGCAGAGCTTTTATTATTGATGATATCATCCACCAAAAAAAACCCCAAACCCCAAAACAAAACAAAAACCCCACAGCGTGACTCAGACTCCAGATTGTGCCACCAGATGAAAAAAAAAAAAAATTGGCTGATTTCTTTCCTTTGTATACTCAGGAGGCAGGCTGTGCTGCCATGAAAGAGATAAGAGGGGAAAATCTGGCCCGTTTTCTTTTTGTAAAGCAATTATGCTGGTCCAGATTCAAAGAGATTAAAGACCTCTATTCCCCCCTTGTTTAGTTAAGCACTAAAGAGCAAAGCTGCAGTTTGAAAGCCAAATATGAGAACGTAAAGGTCCCCATCCTGCCAATCTGATGACCAAGAATTTTGCAGTAAGATGTACATGCTAAGAAGTGAGGCTTAACAAAACGTGTACACACACACGGCATGCATGCTGCCAGTATACGCAGCAAGCGTGCTAGGAGCAGAAGAAATCTAGGGAAAAGCAACAAATCACTAAATGGCAGTGTCATACAACACTGATGCTTTTGGTGCCTGTTCAGGAGACCGACACACTAGCCAGCTATTAAGAAATGATCACTCTCATGTAGATCAGACCCCTTACTGGAGGGCGGGGATTTGAAGGAAGGAGCCTGCAGTACCGTGTGTTAGCAATGTTACACTGATCTGAGAGTGTGAGCACTTCAAGAGGAAATGCTGCTGACAACAATGCACTCCACACTCAACTGAACTAGGATCACCTAACAGTGACATACAGTGCTGTCTGCAAAACACTTGTCATCGTGCTATTTGCTATCTAGGGACAAAAGGAAAGAAAGGAGCAATGCTGCAAGGTGAAAGACAGTCTAAACAAATGGAGATTTCATTATTTAAAACAAAACAAAGCCCAGAACAAAAAACCACACACAAACAAACAAACCTCACCAGTCTTATTTAGATACACATATAGTGACACAAGAAAAAAAAATTGATTTTGAACTCAATATGGAAGCTAGAACAGCAACAACTATGGAGAAAGAATATTCAGTGGAATCAGACACTTCACAGCAGGCAAACAACTCAAACCACTAAGATTAGCAAAAACTAATACAGTAATTTAGCATGATCAATGCTTACACTAAGCTGGGTTTTTTCTAATCCTACAGCATCCTTTAGTGAAGAAAGGAAGTAATGGTTCATAGGACTCCGGAGCCCATCTTCTCCCACAAGACAGAAAGTAATAACACAGCTTTTCCTGGTACAATTTCTGCATCTCTCCAGAAGGTCACTTATGGACTCCTTGTAGATGGGGACAGCACTTTGTGCCTTAACAGTCACACCTTCTTTGGCCAGGGTGCATACTGGCTCCAAAGAGCTCCAGGTGTGCACAACAACCTATCAAGAACAATGAGAGAGCACAAACTTAGAAAAAAAGCTACATCGTGAAAACAATGCAGCATCCTAGGTTTCAGATTGCTCTTTACAACAGATGTTTTCCTGACAGCACCAGCTGATTTCCACCTACCAAGAAACTCCACAAAGATTTAAACAATAGATATGGTATAATAATTAGATCGTTCTGAAGACCTAACAAGAAGTCCATTTCAAACAGTCTAGAGCTGGTTTTGTTCTTGATCTGCAAGACTTTTTGTTTTCTCCAGGCTCTTTGAGAGGAGGGGATTGCCAGTTCCTGCCAAGGGAGTGCTGGGAAACTGAATTAGTGAGTGACTAATTTGTTGACTCTTTTTCCTCCTTTCCTTGATTAAAAGAAGGCAAACAAAGGATTTTCTTGAGATTGCTCAGTGTTATCTGATGTAACCCAATCGGATAAGCTAGAGTTTCTGCATAATCACCATTAAACAGAAGGAAGCCGCATCATCTTAAAAGGAATTATGAAAGTTATATTAATGCAGCAAAATACATTCCCAGACTTCATCCATGCATTACGAACATACCTTAAAAAAAATAAGGCATAATTTAGAAGATAAACACTTAATGAGAATCACAACATTCTATTTCTTTCAGAAATGTTAGGTTATTTTTTACCTTAACCAAAGTTTGCAGTCAGGAATAGATCTTAATTCCTTTCAAGAGTTAAGTTCCGAATAAGTGCAAAATACAGTATTTATCAGAACAACCCCACTGCCAACATTTCTCTGATGCCATCAGAAAATATGAATTTACATTTGTTAGAATAACTCAGACCAGAAACAAGCAATTTCATTTAGTGCAATCCTACTCCAAGAACTGGCTATCCAGAAACTGCAACCATTCTCTGTACCGTATTTTACTATATATAAGCATGAAAATTCAAGTAAGCCCACCAGACAGAGCAGTGAACTAGAAACTGACATTCTCATCCTACGAGTTCCAAAATGACTGGTGAGTCCTTCCAGGTCTCAAGGTCTATTTGGCCATCCTTCACAACATTTTAACACGGGACACACTATGACAGGAGTTGTATCTCATAGTGCAAAATGGTCCCTAAATTCATTTGGGATCTGGTTGCCGTATGGTTAACAGCAACGAAATGTAACAGGCTGGAAAGACTGTTGTCTAGAAGAAAACTCAGCAACCCAGATACTGCCTATAGCATTATCAGAAAACAGTTAAGGTATCTACTGTAAAATGGTGGCATGCATAGGTGACCTTGCAATTAAAGTACACCTAGATGTGCTGTTAGTATTTCAGAAAATAATCCAGGCTTTTTTCCCAAAGCAGTATAGTTTGAGTACTGGTAAGCAATAGTACAATCCCTTTTTTCCCCCCGTACTTAGTCAGTTACTCTAGTTCTAACACCCAGGCAACAGTTTTGTTGAGTAGTGAGGTACCATTTTTCACATTTTGTTCTATTTAACCATCAAGCCCTTTATGATTTCAACAGAAGAGTTAATTTTAGCCTTATGCCTGCAGCTATAATCAAAGCAATTAATTCCTTCTTCTGTGAAGCAGTACATAGTACTATAACAGAGGATCATGTTGCCCCTAAGAAGATTAGAGTTGCACTTCATTGTTTGAGCATGGCCTTACTAAAGGTTGTCTATACAAAGATATTTTTGCAGGAGGGACAGAAGAGTGGTGAGAGAGGTGTCACTTACCCTCAAAGTCAGTTTGTGGTCCACATGAAGATCTGAGACACCGTAAATGTGCAACATACCTTTGTCTTCATAGGCCACAGGCAGCAGTGGTGCAAAGAAGTTCTGGGCAAAATAATGGAGTAGTTTCCACTTACCACCATACTCTAAAAACAGTTAAAAAGAAGAAAAGACTGAAACTGAATCCAAGATTGCCTTGGCACACAATCCCTTCTGGTGCTTACTGATCCTGTTATGGCAATACAACATCCCCCTCCACTCTTTTTCACCTTTATCAAGTGCAAAGAATGACTGAAGGTACTCTTGCTTCCTTCCACTTCCATGCAAGGCTCTGCTCTGGAAAAGATCTGATACTCTTTCAGGCTTTCCTTTGAGCTTCACCAAAAGGTTACATTTTTTTAGGTCTCTGTCCTATCATAGCTACACTGTCATTCAGTTAAAGAAAGCCTCAAACACAAGTGACAAAACTGACATAGTGTACAACACCTAAACCAAGCAGCTGGAGCATCTCTGCTGTTGAGAATCCAGACAAACATGCTGGCATTGCTAAAAACTACCACTACTATAAAAAGAGACAAGGTGCTTAAACAAAGTGCTCTCTTCCCCTTTTTCAGTCCTCTTTTCAGCAATGAAAACAAAAATAAGTTCTTAAACCAAAGACAACTCTTGAGCTTGGCAAAACAAATTTGCAAGATCTAGAGACAACACTTACTTCATAGGAGTTAGTATCCATGACAGACACATGACAAACAGTTCCCATTGCCTCTTTAATGGAAAGCTGTATCTTATTACTCTTAATACTTTGAAAGTCTGCCATTAAACTGGAAAAGCCATCAAACGTTGCACCCTCTCCAAACAAAAGCCATTTTGTCAGATGCAACACTGACACTGGCAGATTATCATTTTGAAAGAGAAGCTGCATCCATTTCCTCCTCTATTAACATTCCATCTAGCACCCACTGTCTGCATTTTAAGTCTGTCTTTGCTCAACAATTATCCAGTCATTGACATGGCACTAAAAAGAAGTAGCAAGTCAGCTGCACCATCTCATGAGGAAAGAAAAGTTAGATACTGGAAAAGTTAGATACTGGTTTCATTCTTGTTTCTGGCTCTTTGTTTTATACAAGTTTAAAGCTGACATATGCTAGAAAATATTTTCAGTTGTACGTTTCTGGTGTAACTAATTACTCTCTGAGTTTTGGTTCTTGTACAAAGCTCTTAGCACTTTCAAACATCTCATAATTAAAGACTTCATCTGTAGTGACATAGTCTTTGAAAGGCTGTTGTGACTTTCCCAGGCTGATGTCAACATGCTCTGCCTGCACTCCACATAGACGTGAATTAACTTTGTGGAGAATTAAGTGCATTAGCTCCATCTTAGCACCTTACACATCACCTTGTTCTCACAACCAGCTAGCTTGGAGAACAGCCAAGAAAAGCTCACATCTGCCTGGAAAACCCACACGAGATTGAACTGTGCTATGAGATCAGTCTATTGCCAGCGAAACACCACTGGCATTCAAGTTAATTGCACTGAAGTAAAACAAAGACATAAGGCTGAAGGAAAACTTCAGAATAGGCTGCTGAGTTTCTTCAAAACAGACAGATAGTTGATAATCTGATGGACATACTCAGTGTATTGGTGCTTCTCAGTATATAGAACTGTAGAACCATTTATGCTGGAAAAGACCTCTAAGATCAAGTCCAGCTGTTCACCTGCCAAGTGCACCATTAACCCGTGTCCCTAAGTGCCACACCCATACATCTTGCAAATACCTCCAGGGATTCCACCACTTCCCTGGGCAGCCTGCCCCAATGCTTGATAACACTTTTGGTGAAGAATATTTTCCCAAGATCCAATTTAAACTTACCCTGGCACAACTTGGTGTCATTTCCTCGTCCTGTCACTTGTTAATGGAGACAAGAGACCGCACCCCATCTTACTATGACCTCCTTTCAGGCAGCCGTAGGAGAGTGAGAAGGTCCCCCTTGTGCCTCCTTTTCTCCAGGCTAAACCCTCCCAGCTCCCTCAGCTGCTTCTCATAGAACTTGTGCTCCAGACCCTTCAACAGCGCCACTGCCCTTCTCTGGATGCACTCCAGCACCTCAATGTCCTTATTGTAGTGAGGGGCCCAAAACTCTACACAGAATTTGAGGTGTGGCCTCACCAATGCCAAGTACAGGTGGATGATCCCTTCCCTACTCCTTCTGACCACACTATTGCTGATACAGGCCAGGATGCCATTGGCCTTCTTGGCCCGCTGGGCACACGCTGGCTCTTGTTCAGCCAGTGCCAACCAGCACCCCCAGGTCCTTTTCCACTGGGCAGCTTTCAAGTCACTCTGCCCCAGTCTGTAGTGCTGCCTGGAGTTGTCGTGACACAAGGGCAGGACTTGGCACTTGGCCTTGTGGAACCTCATACAACTGGCCTCATCCCATGGATTCAGCCTGTCCAGATCCCTCTTAGAGCCTTCCTACCACTTCCACCCAGCTTGCTGTTGTTTGCAAACTGGTTGAGGATGCCCTTTATCCCCTTGTTCAGATCCTTGATAGAGATATTAAACAGGACTGGCTCCAGTACTGAGCCCTGGGGAGTCCCAATANTGGATGATCCCTTCCCTACTCCTTCTGACCACACTATTGCTGATACAGGCCAGGATGCCATTGGCCTTCTTGGCCCGCTGGGCACACGCTGGCTCTTGTTCAGCCAGTGCCAACCAGCACCCCCAGGTCCTTTTCCACTGGGCAGCTTTCAAGTCACTCTGCCCCAGTCTGTAGTGCTGCCTGGAGTTGTCGTGACACAAGGGCAGGACTTGGCACTTGGCCTTGTGGAACCTCATACAACTGGCCTCATCCCATGGATTCAGCCTGTCCAGATCCCTCTTAGAGCCTTCCTACCACTTCCACCCAGCTTGCTGTTGTTTGCAAACTGGTTGAGGATGCCCTTTATCCCCTTGTTCAGATCCTTGATAGAGATATTAAACAGGACTGGCTCCAGTACTGAGCCCTGGGGAGTCCCAATACTGGAGCTGACCTGCTGCCAGCTGATGTAAATACATTCACCACCACACTCTGGGCCTGGCCATCCTGTCAGTTTGCTTTTACAGTGAACAGTGCACCCATCTATACCATAAGCAGCCAGCTTCTCCATGAGAATGTTGTGGGAAATGGGGTTAAAGGCTTTCCTAAAGTCTAGGCAGACAACACCCACAGCCTTTCCCTCATCGATCAACAGGGTCACCTTGTCATAGAAGATCAGGTTGGTCAAGCAGGATCTGCCTTTCATAAACCCATGCTGGCTGGGTCTGGTCCTCTGGTGATAGGAACAAAGCCATATTCTGGCACACCAAGGCTAATTCCTGACAGAAAACTTTGCTAGTTTAAAGGACAAATCTACCAAAGATAGGGAGTGCTAACAAATTACTCTTCAGAGCCATTAAACTTGAGAAGATGGGAGATTTGGTCTAGAGATGGATTCTCTGAAACAGATTAAAATACAGGGCAGTATCTGATCTAACAAACAAAAGCTATGGGTCTTGTATGAGAAATGGGCAGGGAGAGTCTGGGAGGGATTGAAATCTCTAAAGCCCTCAGGACTGCTAGAGAATTCCAAGGAATTTCAACTGTCAATTAATTAAATTGTCAATGCAATAGATGTTGCTCACTGCAGACCCCAGACAGAGCCCACCATGAGCTCAGACAAGTTACTCAGCATGGTCTGAGGCTTCAGCGCCTGTTGACTTGAATTTTTTTTCCCCAAGCTTAATTCACATGATGAAAATCTAGGCTTCAACTGTCTTATATATGGAAGTGAATAATGCAATTGATGTAGAGCAATTTCTGTTACTTAGTGTAATATAAAATCCTGTATCTCTTTGAAGGGGTCCTTCCCTCAATCTCTGCTGTGCCTTGATTTCCAACTTGGCTACACAGCCACACCGCAGTGGTTACTGGAGGGAAAGAGAGGAGGTTGTTACCTGGGCAGCAAATACAGAGATTCTCGAAAACCTGTACAGCGGAGAAAATGACTCAGAGTGAACTTGGCATTAAACCTCCACAGGGAAACACAAACAAACAAAAACCCCAGCTGGTGAACAAAAGCAAACAAATCGCACACTTAAAAGTCTGTACCATTTCAAAACCCATTCTACTACTACAACACCTATTGTTTTGCAGTGTTTGAAACATCACTAGTCTGCTTACCTTAGATCAGCTTTTAAGATTGGTATTTCCTTTCCCCAAAAACCTGGAGCCATTTTAAAGAACCAAAACACTCAACTGTTGTAGCAGTTTCACACAGGAATTGTCTTCCAAAGACAACTTTTCCAGCAACAGGACCTTGATAATACAATTGTCAAAGTAACTTCAGGCAGCACAGAGAACTGAAGCTGGCTGATTTTAAAAACCCCACGTTCTTCAGCTCATCTGTTCTCTTGATTTCCATAAGACTAGAGCCACATTTCTTTATTAAAAACCAGACAGATTGCACATCAGATACACCACACTCACACAGACCCCCCCAAAAAATGGAAGTAAAAAATCTGGACGTCAGGAAGCTATCGTGAGAAACCTCTAGGCTTAAACTTTCCTGTTACAGGCATGTATGCCCGAAGGCAACAGTCAAAAGTTATTCAAAATAGCCCTGGGGTGGTTTTCTCCTCCTCCCACCACATTTAAATGAATTCTCAAAGAAATCCAAGGTCCCCAGTTTTTTTTCCTGATAATAACAAGGGGTTTGCACTCTCTGCGGTATTAAACTTCAGAACAGGAAACTAAAATAAGGTTTGTAATGAGACCCCAGTACCCTTTTTGTGACTCTTCCCTGAAGCCTTCTACACTGATTGTGGGAGTGAAAATAAACAGATCTCCCTGAAATGACTTTAAATTAATCACTTCACACCATTAAATGCAACCTGAGAAACATGCTGCTAGTTCTTTCCTCACCTCTCTCATGAACTCAGATCAATTATTCTCCGTAATAGCCTGTACCAGGGCTCATCAGGGGCTCTAAATATTGAACCTGCAATAAAAGTCAGTTATCTGTTCAAGGGAATCTCATGACAACTGAGTTGAGTACCTCAAGGTGACACTTGTCTGGGAGTGAGATAAATTGCCATGTGTATCACAATACTCCACCAAAACATAGTGCAGAGATGCCAAAGCATCCAACAGGGCACAACCGGCCCCACAACTAGGTGCTAGCAGTCAAAACCCAGTTGTGATAAGAGCTGCTTACTTCTGAGCTGAAGGCAGAAGTATTATGACACAAGTGCTGTGCTGTGTTTTCATTTAACTCCAAGCAAACATCTTAAAGGTGTAAGTTAAAAGGAGAAACATTTGCTACCTTCTTTCCTCCCCAACATTTCTGCTTTGTACCAGAAGTTATGTAAACCCCTCCATGCTCTCTGCAAAGTAACAGATTTAAATAAAAGCACTCATTGGTGATACTACTGTGTCATCTAACAAGATGCAGAAATGTGTTTTTGAAGTGCAAATAAAACTAATTTCTCCGAAGTCTTGCATAATTTCAGCCATTAGCATTTCAAAATCCCTCTATCACACTGCCTAATTAAATGAATATTAAACCTTTCCTCATTCCACTGAGGGAATACAACAAAACAAAGGGACAGCTGTATCTCTGCTGAGCTTCTTTTCTCTAAACCAACTTCAACAACATATGAATAATTCAAGTATTTGATAAATTTTCTACAGTGATGTCAGCTCTGTACTTAAAAAGACATTTATGGCCTCCACAAGCATTACATCTATCAATACACCTGTCTTTACAAAGGCACATTTTTCCAAGCATCTTTTTCTCTTGAGGCACTTAAAGCCTAAGAGCATCATTCATGGCTAGAATCATAAAAATGAGCATTGTGATATTCCATTTCCTAATACAAGTCTACAAGTCCAGAAAGATGAGCATTTTAGCTGGACCACTGCCTTGACATTTAAATAAATTAGCCTGCTTCTTGTACTTGTTTGCTTTCCTTTGTTGTTGCAGTTATTTTCCTTGGACTAATAAATTTAAAAAAAAAAAGAAAAAGAACAAGAACAAAAGCGGAGAGGGGCAAACATCTCCCAGAGAAAGAGAGGGAGGATGGTGTGGGCTAATTTTTTGTCAAAGCCAGGCCAAATGGCATTTTCTTCTAAGAAAAGATCAAGAGCTTCACACTCTTAGCTTTTTCTAGTTTGCTTACATTTCTTCACACATGAAATGCCTAAATAAAGATTCCCAAAATCAGAATATGTGAGAAATAACTAAAATTGAAAGAGAATCTACCCAAGTCTGATACAGTTGCCATAGGACAGCTTCTCCATTTCAAAATGACCTCCAGACAAAATGTTCAGAGCATGAAACACGGCCACTTCCCTCATATGACACATTCCTCATTCCTCCACAATTTCTTACTGTTTAAGTGACTTATCTCTTTATCTGTCTATTTTTGTGTTCTAAGAGGAAAAAAAAATATAAGGAGATACCATGTGTGTAAATACCATATTAGCAGAATAATTCAGTCACAGAGTGACTCACCTCATCTGACATCGAGTTAGACACCAAATCCCAGCCAGCCATCTCCTATAAAGAGCTTCTCAGAAGCTACGCTGAGTGAGAGCTATCACATGAAATTCAATGAAAATCACATTCATCATGGAGAAAATAATTCATCCCAGTTATTAGACAACTAAGGACACAATGAATCTCATGTGGAGATAACCATCTCTCCCCCAGCTGACTGCAGAAGAAATTTAGATGCTCAGTCTTCACACTGTAAATCTCATCCTCCTCAGAATAGTATCACAGTTTTGTTGGGGTTTTGACACTACTGCCTACTCAAGGGAGAGGTTTTGATCATTTTGCCATGGGGAGCAGGGAGAACAAAATCAACACAATTTGTTGAGATTATAGAAAGTAAAATTATACACAGGTGCTCCTTTTTTCTCCCTTATCCCACTACCTCCATCTCCGTCCATTCTTACACAGGGTGGCTGGGTGCATCTGTACAGCTGAGCCAATAAATATCATCAGGGATCCCTAGGAGAGGTCCCTTTGGAAACAATTTCTCAGAAGTCTTCAATTTTTAAATAACAGATCTTTCTAATTTTAAAATAATTAAACTTGCAAAAAATGCCTTTTTTTTCTGGAAACACCTGGAAGATGTATTACACACAGAAGAAGCCACACCTCTACATAAGAAAAGCAAAGGTAGTTAAAAGTTCACCTAACAAGGGGGTTGTGCCCTCAGTCTTAACCATCACTGCTGCCCAACAGGCAGCTTTGTCTGGCTTTAATGACAGTATTTCCTCGGGAAAAATGAGAATACTGCTTAAATGATAAAATGTATTTTTAAGAAATTAAGAGTTACATACAATTTTAGCTACTTCAAACTAAACCATGTTAAAACAAGGGTAAGAATTCGTGTCTGCTCAATCTACACTGAAGCTGCAAAAGGTTATATTCTATAAACTCTTCCGCTTTTACAGATTATTAGGATGATCCTGAAAAGACACTTCTGGAAAGTATTTTTAAATGACGGACAGAAATATGTTCAAAGTTTGTAACATTGCCCAGAGCAATACCTCTTATTCTGGTACTTCCAGATAAGAAAATCAAGACTGGTAGCTGGTGCTTTTGACCAGACTGTCACAAAACTTACCCAAGGAAGCCCATGAAGGTGCCTGCCAAATGTCATTGAGTTGCCAGTACAGAGCTCCCATTGTGTGTCCTTCTCCCTTGATTATTTCACTTTGACTAAAACGATAGAATTCAGTTTCTGTCTTTACACACTGAGCCTGCATCACCTTGGTCAACAAACAGACAAAAATATATTTTT
Source organism: Atrichornis clamosus (assembly GCA_013400975.1). Classification (NCBI taxonomy): domain Eukaryota; kingdom Metazoa; phylum Chordata; class Aves; order Passeriformes; family Menuridae; genus Atrichornis; species Atrichornis clamosus. The sequence goes on from WBMZ01003033.1 coordinate 75,594, forward strand.
AGTATACTGTATTTTGCTTTTTTTTCAAAACATGTGTGAATATATTGATATACAACACAGCCTTCACAGCAACAGCACCTAACTTTAAACTTGAGCCTTAAGGAGTATACAGCTGCAGGGCAGTGGATCTCTGCTGCAAGGAGATCTATTCCTAGCAGCTCCCAACTGCTTTACAAGCAGTACCCTTCAAGAAATTCATAAGGGGCTACTTCTTGCCTTCCATACAGAGAAGATGGTGTTTGAAAGGCAAATGGAAGTCAATGAAAATAAAATTAAATTTAAAATAAGTATCTTTTTTACATCAATTTAATAAACCCCCCCCCAGAGTTGCAAAATTACATTATACTGCACTACCTTCAGTATACGGTACCTTGGTGTCTAAACCCCTATGCCCTGAACTTATAAAACACATTCTCATTATACAGTCAAAATTGTCCACCAAAAGAACAACCTTTTTTCACTTGCACTCCCACTTCTTTTCTCCTCCCCCAGCTCATCCAAAAAAAGACATTTCAGAATTTTTCATTGGCCAAATTCTCAACAGATGCTAAACAGCTTGCTACGTTCTTCACAAAGTATACTACTAGGCTGGGGAAGTATTAAAAGAAATTCTTAAAGTCAAAAGTCTTTAGGACAGCTCAAAAGATAAAGATATTATTTCTAGTTAACCACTAAAGCAAGTTTACTTACTTTATCTTTTTGCTATCCTTATTTTGGTATTAAATTGTTCAACCTGTTAATAAGGCCCAGACAGACTTAACCTTACAGAAACTCTCATTGCTTTTTGAGTCAGGACCTCACTGCACAAGTTTTACCCCTCTTTTTAATTTCACAGCATCATCTATCCTTGTTCTCTTGTCAAGAGTGACTAAAATTCTCAAGCTATTTTCTTTTTATATAAAACTTGCTGACAGCAGCTCTCAAACATTAAAAACTTAGTGAGTGTGCAGTTATTTCCATCAAGAGTGTTTCTGAAATTCCTGAAACACAACAAAAATTAACAGCACTTTAAACTTGCCTAACAGCATTAAAAAGTTATTTAGCATCTTTTAAAAGTTGCACAGAAATCACAAATAAAGAAACAAGTATGAGCTAGAACTACTACGGATAAAAAGAAGAATCTAACCTTCTGATTTGAAAAAACCCCAAAATATATTCTTTAAAATATCAATATCTGAGTCCCTAACAAAATAAAAGCTACTAGTAATCTAATTAATAGAGAACTACATTGTTTGGAAAAAATCTTGTTTCAAAAGCTGTGTGTTCCATGTGGCAAAAATCAAAGCAGTGAGTCTACAGGGGTCAAAGGAAGAGCAATACCCACCCTGGAACAGGGAGTAACATATACCACCAGGAATAAACTTGTATCATGGAAGCCCAGCACATCCCTGTGTCCTCCAGCAGCTACATGAGCCCAGTTGAGGAGAGGGACCAAGGTAACACACAGAGACAGACTTTCTCCCAGTTGAGCCAGTTTCTAGGTAATTCCCTGAGGATTCCAGGCCTTCTATGATGAAAATCGGAGTCTCTCTACAATCAAAGAGAGACAAGCTAATTCCAAAATAAACTGGACTCTCCAATGCTTCAATATGGAAACTTTCTGTATGATGGAACACTGCCTAACAAAACAAGCCCAGTTCTAACCTATGACATAATCCAGTGGAACAAGTACTGACAGCTACTTCTTTGGAAGATATCACTGTTACCTGAGTGAGGTAAATCATATCTTTGAAATTCTTTACAGGGTCTGGGCCCTGGGGAAGCCTGTAATGATGCCCAATCTCATGAAGCATCACAGTATTGCCATCTTCATGGTGTTGCCGATGGAGAGAAAAATTGCTTGTGTAGGACCAGTCCTCAGGAGAAGAAACCTTTTAAAAAACCACTAAAGTAAGGTATCAGAATGAAAAGGTAAAATGTACATTTAATGATTGTCAGGATACCAAGGAAAGAATATCCATTAGAGCCTACTGACATCATCCAAAACCTTAAAATGGGTAGAATATTTCTACAGTGCCTCACACAGTCACGCAAGGATTTTGAATCACTAACATCCTTTGCTTAAATTACTTGTACAAATAAATGAAAGCAGACATTTCCATTTAACCCAGAAGAGCAACTTTTGGCTCAATGGCATTTAACTTATGTATGGCCAAGGGACTTTAGAGTTTTGTTTGCATTCATAGTGAATCAGAAACACCCTAGATGAATATGGAAGAATGGACTCTAGTCAAACACATTTAGGCATAAAAATTACAGAAGTTCACAAGACTATCAATACTGACAACATGTATCTATATTTTCAAAACCGACCTCTAATAACAAATGATCATAAACCAGCTTTTTCAACTAAGGACAACAATGCAGCATAACTTATAAAGTTATTATTGCCGCACTTCATTGGAATTACAATATAATTTTTTTAATTTAAATTTTTTTCTTTTTAGGCTGGATTGAATAATTTTTATTGTTACTAATATGGATGAATGTTCTGATTATGCCTCAGATAATATACTTTGCACAGCAAATTGAAAGGAACATTCTGAACTCCTTCTGGTTGCATGCATGAAGATCAACATCTCTCCCTAGACAAATGGACAAACAGCATGATATATCTCTGCTCCAACTGGATAAATAAGATAGAACATATAATATCTAAATTTAATAGGAGACAAAACCAAATCCTCTTATATGTAATACATTAAGAAAGAAATTATTTAAATGAAATAAATTGGTAAAATTTACAAAAATCAAAACATTTTAACACCCAGCACAATTCAGCTTTTGTCATGTTTCTTCTCTTTCTCAAACACATGTCCTTAGACACCACAAAAGCAAAGAGATGTTAGTCAATCATTACTAAGCTATACATTAAAGAGAATTACTGTTAAAAATAATGGATTCACAATAGTCTCTCATCCAAACCAGGTTCCTCTTGCAACATCAAGGTAAGCATACTGAACACTGAGGAGGGAAACAGTACGGTTTCATCCCCTCCCTGCACACCAGCACACACCTGTATCCCACTTGTGCCACACCACATCTAACAACACATTACTACAGCTCAGATGCTGTAGTTTGCTGGGAAAGAGACTCACTGCCCGCACTAAATGAGGGCAGAGGGGACAGCAAGGTGTGGAAGCACAACCTTACCTTTTCAATTGTACTGAAGGAAGGCCAGGACTGAAATCCATATTCTGAAGCAAAACGAGTTTTAGGATACACTGTCCAGTTCCAGCAGTCATTGCTGTAGTCATAAAAGTGAATGTCACCATAATGGGTGTCATAAGGATCCTTGGAGAGCCAACCTTCTTTAACTGACTCCAAGCCATTGGTGGGACTGGATGCAATAAAAGGACGACTCTTATCTTCCTGGGATTTTAAAAAAACAAAACAAAAACACAATCCCCTCACAAAGTGATTGGCTTTTATCATCTGAAAACATAGAGCATTTTTTGACAAGGCAGGGTGGGGGGCAGGGAGAACATGCCTTTTCCAAATTTGAGTCACCACCTAGGAAACATTCTCTTTTATGTCATAACATTCATCATCTTTACTTGCTTAATTAGCTTCTTACTTATGTTCTTGGAGGACAGCTGGGCGTGATTCTGCTTGCTCTGCTGTTCTGAGGGATTCTCTCCTCACATCAAGAGATTTTCTATCTTTATACGCCTCTAAATTCTTAATGAAGGCTATTTAAAGTGTGCCTCGTGAAATATATACTCAAGGAACATTAATATTTGAGTACTGTGACTTCTTTATGGAAAATTATTACTTTTGCAGTGTTTTTGCAGGAATAAGGCCATGATTTTCTCCTTTCTTATTAAACAGTCACCTAAATTTAGTCCTAACAAATCCAAGGTGCTCTGCTTTTAATGCTTGCATGGTATCATTACAGGTTATTGTCATTTTAGCTGGCTCTGCATGCTAAGATAGATGGGACTACAAGTAGAGTTACATTTCAAATTGTTCAGAGCTGCCTTTATTTATAGCCTCAGTAGACTTAGAATCCTAAATCTTTTAACAGTACCCTACAAAGTACTGAAGGAATCCTTTTGCAGGTATAATTCATTTAACACACTGCTTGTAGTAAGATAGAGGCCCGAGTTAGTTACCAGTCACAAGTTACAGCAACTGGCTTCAACACAGCAACACACTAAGACATGTGCTTCATTATAAAAAATAATCCTGTTTTCCCATCTTCTTCTTTTTTTCTTGACATGAGTAATTAATAATTAACTAAAACAACTTATTACAGGATATCCTGAATTCCCTGAAATCTTTAACTTAAAGTTAGAAGTCTTTTCAAGTTATACAGTCCAGTACTACTAGTAGTTTACAGGTTTCCTCAGCTGGCTTATATTACACACGACCTGAAGTTATTTCACTGTGTGGTTCCTTTTGACACTGAAAATAGTTGTTCCATGGATTTAGAATAAAAGTGGGTCCATCTTGGATGCAATGCTGCACAAGTGAACGGTAACTAAAACATAGTATCCAGCCAGAACACCTCACTTTGTTGCACACACACTGGCCATCCAACTCACGTAGCTGACCACAGAAATAGCACAGCATACCTTTACAAACAGTTCAGCATAGAAATCTAGAATCAAGATGTTCAAGGCAGGAATGTAAGATACCATTACCATCTAGAATGCAAAACTGCCCTCAAGAGCAAGATCCTTTTCAGCAGGTTCTTTCAAACCTGGCCTCATTTTTGTTGTTTCTTCGTATCTCAACTCTTCCTGTAGGAAGGCATTCTAAGTTCTCAGAGTACAACGTCATTGACAATGCCAATAGGCTCCAATAACAAGCAAAAATATTGCTGTCACCTGTATACTGAGTGGCTGTCTTAGCAAAGGAAAACTTCAGGTCATGAGCCTCATAACATGAGCCTCATCCTGAAAAGGAGAGAGATTAGACTAAAATTATCATAACCTGAAGTAAGACCATAGTATACAAGGGATAATTGGGTAGGAAAAGGCCACTAGCAATTTTAGGTAAATAAAAACTCATACTCTTGTTGAAGGAGAAAGTTCTAACTGAACAAAATTCTTACAGCATTTTCCCTCTTAGCTAGCAGGAGAGTTTAGAATACTCACCTGGGGTTCAAGAATTGTTTGGCAATCGCTATACAGTTATGTGACATTAATTTGGGACATTTAAATCAATTTCACTCTACATACACAGAAAAAAGTTAGTTAAATGTAAAGTTAAATTAGTAAAATGTAAAAGTTAAATAATGAAGAACTGCAACACTTCTAAGACGAGAAATAAAACTACAAAAGCTGTGCAAAATGGGTAGTGCCAAATCACAGAAGACTTCATCAAGGATTTTAGGTTCTTGTGGACTGCATTCTCATGGTTTCAATTTTATCTCAAAATATTTTGCCTTCATATACTGTGTTTTTCAAAACTATGCAATATAATGACTACACAGCATGAGTACAATGTTTAGCATCACTTTTGCTTTATCTGCTTGAACAAAAAAAATTCAGTCACATCCTGAAGAAATAATATCTTTATAGATTTCTTCAACTGTTATTAAAAGACCTGAGGGCTGTTAAATGCTTTTTACAGTATTCTTCAACAAAATCAGGATAAAGGGAACCTGATCATCTAGATTCATTAATTAATGGGCAAGTTGATTTTTGTCCACTGAAAGTGAAGGCATTTGTGGATGTACTAAAAACAGGAAGGAGAAAAGAAGCAAGATCCACTACATTTTCAGGTCTTCCTTTTCATATCACAAAATGTTAAAGACGTAAGTAATTTTTCTGATTTTTTTACTTTGAGAATAACTCTTGAGTTCAGAGACTTGTTTAGAAGAGCTTGGAAAGGGCAATTTCTCAATATGCTCTTTTTCATGTCTCAAAGGGATTAAAAAAAAAAAAGGACATCCCAACTTGCTTAAACATTAAAACTTTTTGCCAAGCCATATCCCCCTACAGCTTCTTGAGATCACTTACACTAAGAACTATTTCTCGTATGTTCTTCACATAAAGCGTCACGTACTCTTTGATATAGACTTCTCTGTCAGCATAAGGTATGGAGAACCAGTTGCTTGCAATTGCTGCTTCATTTTCATTGTTACCACTCCACAGAATTATTGATGGATGAGATTTTAAACGTCGTACCTGAAATACAACTGACAGTTTCAGAAGTCAAGCAAAATTACTTATCTTAAAAATTAATTTTTTTCTTTTAAATCATTTTATTACTACTTGAATTACAAGCCCACATGCATATTACATATGCTGAGCCTACAATTCCCATATTTCGCCACACGGTTCACTACTCCCTCAGCTTGCCAGCAGCCTCAAACTTTCGTAGTACACGCATTCAGAAGGACAAACTTTTAATATGCTGATATATATCTGCCTTATGCACGTGTGTGCCTCCATCCACATCTACTCAGCCATATGTGAAGGGTAAATTCTGTGCAGTCTGCTTGACTGACTACTCCTGCAAGTAGTCAAAGGAGTTAAAGATGATTTAGCAAGATGATTTAGCAAAGATATTTTGTGTCTGCTACATAAAGGTACACTATCAAACACTCCCAAACAACCATTTTTGGAAGGCTAACTTAAACAGTCGGTCAATAAAAAATAGGTTATGGGAAATAGAGCTTAGACACATGAACAAAATACCTGATGAGACACTTCTGCTCTTACGGATTCTAAATAATTCTGGTCAGTTGGATACAGCGCACATGCAAACATAAAGTCCTGCCAAATCTACAAGGGAAAGGAAAGAGTGAAAAAAAACCTGTCAGCAAATTATTTTGCATACTTGAAAAATATGTGGCTATTGGGATGCACAGTTCTTTGTTCAGACAGAAGTTACATATTTCAAAAACATTAAACTGAAATATTCTATAGGTTATTCTTGGAAAGTACCACCAAAACATTCACTACGGGGTTCAGTATGTACATACTCCACTGTGGCTACCCTCAACATCAGGGCTATGAAATATTTACCCTTAGGAATCAGATCCTGACTGCCTACATTGAGTGGAATACTGCTCAGTAGATGGAGTTCAGTAAGTTTCAATGAAATAATTAGAAACGTGAGCATGGGGCAATTTGCAGCTGAACAGAACAATTTCATATTTATTTACTGTTTTGCAGGTGTAACACCAAATCCCCATTACTTAATGAAAAGAGACAATAATTCTTCTGATGTGGTATTGTGCACACTTAACAGATGCTAAAGTGTACTCATTAAGAAAACATTTCCACACAAAATAATCTTAAAAACAGCAACTCTTACCCAGTAAAAGGGGCAGAACCAAACTAGAGCCTCTAAAAACACAGTGATCTTTCTCTTCAAAGAAAGATCAAGCAGATACTACTAGAGAACAGCAAGCCTTTCAATTCAACAACAATAAACTCCATTTGTACCTTGAAGGAGAATTACAAAAAAGGGGAAGGGAAGAAGCCAAAAGAGATGGGTAAGATTTCTTGTTTAACTTGTTCTTGTTCTGTTTTTTAAATTGCTGTAACTTTGAGACTCCTTCTAGTCTATCTCAAATGTTAATGAAAAGACCTCTAGAAGGAGCACGTTAACCCAGAGGGGTCTGTAGGAGACTACACTTTTCTGAACACCATGCTACATAGAGAGAGAGAGATCAGCTTCTCATACAATTGCATTTTCATTGCAGTCAGATTATGCTTTTCCATGGCTCTTTTCAGCATACATTCCCTAAGGAAACTGAAGATAGAGAATAGGACAGTAGGGGATAAGGGAGCCAATAATAGTTGTTACAATCCTAACACTGTACAAAAAAAGCAAAGCTATTGCTGCAGAATCACTCACAATCCTTTAGTGACTGTGTGGCGTCAAAATGCTCTATTGAAAGAAACTTTCTCTCACTATTTCCCTCAGTGAGTTATCACTGGTTTTCCTTAAGCACAGTTTGACTCCAATGCACTTTTAAGCCTTTGCAAGACCATCAGAAGAAACAAACCCAAAAACCTCCATCACCATCCCCTCCAGAAAAAGGGTCTGCTTTTCTGCATTTACTTGCTATTTTGGCTATTAAATAGGATCTAAATCTTACATTGAGCACTGCACAGGCAGATTTAAGTGGCCTACTTAAGGTGCCTAGTGTCAAAAATTAAAGAACTCTAAGTGCTCAGAAGCCTTGAAAATCAGGACACTCATTCAGATGACTAAAATAGATGTAACTTCTTTTTTTGCAAGCACATACATCCAAAGGCGGCAAGGTACGAATTCAGTTTCCCTGTTTTTCATGGTGCAGAGTAAGACCAAACACACTTCTTGGGATTTTTAATACCAGATTCAACTTGGCCTTCATCTAGTCAGTACTCATCAAAACTTATTAATAGTTGCCTCCAAGCTCATATAATCAAAGATATTCATCTAGGATTAGTGATTGCAGCAGGTGTTCACCTTACAGCTACACTTATGCTCAATTATAGCTTGTTCAAAATGGCCCTTTGGATAAGGCCTTCCGTGTTTGACTTTGGGCCAAATGAAAAGTTTGAACCAAAAACATCCAAACCTTTTCAGCTACTGCTAAAAAGGAGAAAATACTTTAAAAAGAAATAAAATCCATTTCCACAACTGAAAAAAGCATGGCTGCCTTCTACTATAAATTCTCCAAAATACCACTTCCAGATTCAACTGACAGCCTTTGTAATCAGAAACTATTCAAATTAAAAAGAAATTTTTAAAAATCCAACCAACCAAAAAAATCAGGTTGATCTGACTTCTCAAACTGATACTCTACAATGTCCTCTGGAAAGATGGTTAGAACTTATGTATTTATTCTCTTATTTTGCTCATTTAAAGTGGATTTTCAATTACAAGTTCTTGTCAGTTAAGTAAGTGTTCTGTGTTTATTGTTTTTACCATTATTCCTATTTCATCACAAATATCGTAAAATTCATCTTGTTCATATACTCCTCCTCCCCACACCCGAAGTGCGTTCATGTTAGCATCTGCTGCAGACTTCAAGAGTAGCCTTAGTCTGTCAAATACAAAAAGGAGATACACAAGTTTTGTGACACTGTATCATACAGGAGTTTCCAAGGTTACACAAAAAGCAAAGAAATGAACACCCCCACCAAAAAAAAAAAAAAAACCAACCCAAACCTAAATCATTAGCAGGTAATCTAAGACTTATAACTCTAATAGAAAGTATCAAAATACTCTGGTTTCTAAACATGCATGTCTCAGCAGAGCTCTCAAAAAGCAATTTTTTGTGCAGAAAAAGTTGCTTGGTCCTGTTAACATGAAATAGATGGAGTGACACATGAGACTAAGTACTTTTACAAAAGTATTGGCAGGACCAGATTTAGAAAAACTGTATTTTAATAATCATGTTGTTCTTTTCTCCTCTGGTGTTACTTGCTTTGTATGTCAATCACTTGTACTCAAATTCTCTTTGAAACACCACCAGGAATGTATATTCTCTTCCTGAGTTCCACAATGCATATCATGAATGGGGAAGTGAGAGGCTGAGGAGAAAGACTGAGACATTGAATCTCATTTTAAGGGTTTCAGGCTCCAGTCATTTTTCCTTAAATCATACTGGCAGCCTCTAAATTGCATGTGAAAGCACACTGTTGTCCTGTTCCCCAATTACGCAGAGCAAAGCTTAGTCAAAGTACAGTATAGCCCCCATCCCAGCTGCATCTCTGGGGTGCTGTGCCACTGTAATCCAAGTAGCCTAGATGAGATCAGGAAAAGGGGAGAGAGACTACCATGCACTTATGCATCCCTGCATGGCATGGGTCAGGACATGGAAGAAGTGCATGTTCTCCAAGTACCAATGGATGTGTTCAGACAACAGCGTCAAACAGCCTCAGGATCATCCCTAAAAATACCCAAAAGGCCAGTAACCTATGAACTGCAAGCAATCACCTTCCCACCAGTAATTGCACTTACATGCCTTGAACATCACACAAATGTGTTCATGTTAATTAAGCCCTAATTCTGAAGCCTCCAACCCACAACAATTAGTGTCCTACCTTGAAAGTCTTACCCGCTAAAGCCAACCTTTGATAAAGCACATATAGAGAATCAGGAGGAGGAAAACGTGATCCCTTATCCTCAGTGAACATCAAATGTGGCTTACGTGTCATAGGTCACCCTGTCCTGGAAAGAATCTGCTGGAATCCAGTTTGAGCCTTTTAAAAAAATGGGTCGGCCATTGATTCTGAAGTAGAAACTCAGACCTGGTGAGCCAGGAATAGGCTCCTGAACAAGTTCTACTGTCCGAAAATAAACCTGTAAAGACATGAAAATTAGATTTAAAGCTGACAAAAATGAATTAAAATGAAATAAAGAAAACCATTACAAAAGGGATTGAACTGAACAATAACAGCTTAGAACTTCTCAAGGAGTCAAAAGACATGGTCTCATCTCTAAATTCCTTCTTGCTTAAAACACACTGTAATAGGACTAGAAAGAATTCTTCCAATCAACCTGTTCACTTTTTAAAGTTGCTATCATATTAAGAGAATGAGAGAAAGCATGAGCAAATGACTGTGCATGTGTACACAAGAATGTAAGAGATAGAAGCAGTTTGGTTGTTGCAGAATTCAGCCAAAAGTCCAGCTGAATACCGGAATATAGTGGTTGCACCAGAGCAGACATCATTCAATCTGCAATTTTCTCCTCCCAGGAGACTGCAGCAGCTCAGTTGTAAGCCTTGTCCCCAAATGCCTAGCATCAGATTCATGTAGTAAAAGTAAAATCTTCTCCTTTAGTGCCCTGAAACAATACCTTTTTAATAGGTGTGGCAATTAAAGAGAAAAAAATATGCACGCAAATACAAATGCCAGCTTGCAAGTGAACAGCCCTCTCGCCATCACAGCTGTGTTGGAACAGCATGATCAGCAATAATGTTTCAGAGAGATCAGTTCAGCTAAATAACCACTACCTCTGTGTAAAGTATTAAAGACTATTCCAGATAAAAGCACACCTCAAGCAAAAGCCAAATTGTTACAGTTGCTGCTTTAGCCTAATATATGGCATTGTGTACTGCAGATGCTGAAACAAGAAAACATTTCTTCTTCCTGTTGCAGATGGAATAAAAGTTCTCAGGAAATCATTCCGGACTTTTTCTGGGACTTTACTTCAGTCAAAGCAACAGTGCTGCTGGCGAGGGGTATCCTGATTGCACTGACAAAACCAAGCAATTCTACAGTCATGAGGGAGCAGTTAGTTCACTACAATAGCACTTTGCACTGACCCCTTATTGGTACAGGTGCCTTCCCCACCTGCCATGGGGCGATGTGCAGCAGCTGCCATGTCAGCTCCTGCACACCTCCAAAGCATTACAGAAAACAGCTCTTTCAGGGAGGCTTTAAACTTCTTTTTCTCCTGCACTTTGTTCCAGTTCAACTTATCTAAGCCAGAAAGAAAACTCTTTTTCTTTCTTGTACCTGTGGCTCATTACCACAGGGAGATAACTGGGAAATTAAATAAAGTGAAGGAAAGATAATAGCAAATTTTAGCCAAAACAGGTTTGGGTCAGGAGGGCAGGAGCCTCATTTTTTTCTAGACTACCCCTAAGATAGCAACCTCTCCTCCCACAGATTACTATTTGTTTTACCTTTTCTAAAGGTCAGCTTGTAGAGTACAGCCTGTTCTCCCTCTGCCACAAGCTGCAGTTGAGGCAAGTATCTGTCAGTAAACCAGGCTAAAATTAACCTAGTTAAGTGCAAGTGATATACCTGTCTTTAAGACAAAATGCAATTCTTTATTTCACACACCTGACAAGGCTGGAGTTTAAAAGGGAAATGACTAATCCCAGTACGGGACTGTATTTCCTAAACTTTCAGCTTATCAAAAATCACACATATAGACAGAAAACTATTTCTAGTGGTAGGGAAGAAAAAGAAAATCACTGCTTTTTTGCTTCCTCTTTGGTGCTTCTAAGTTAACTGGACAATTATTAACCAAATGCCTGGATAGAGACAATGCACATGACAAACTAGATGCATGAGTGGAGGTCGCAGATCACTGACCTCAACCTAAACCTCTCTGCATCATGGCAGTGACCATTGCTAGAATTTAGGAGATTTATTTTAACAGGAGAAGTTGAATTTAAAAAAACCCAGTACTTCATACAACTTTCACAGTTACCCTAACTACTGAAGACTACAAAATGAAAACTACATTATGAATACTACACTAGCAAAAAAGTTCTGATCTTCAGTGAATTCAATTACTTGGAGAAAAACTCCTCAGACTCCACTGTGGCTCTTTTTTACGGCACAAAATAGAATGGGATTTGTAGTTGTGGCTGCCAAAGTATTTGGGATGTCATCTTAATGGAGTCATCGGGCAGGTTGGGACTGTCTCAGAGTGCATTTGTAATGGAGTATTTATATTACTAATAGAAGTAACGTGATATTGCTTTATTCATGCTCAAGTGGAACTCATGCAACCGGCCAAATTCAAGGCAATTCAAGACACTGAAACACTCAGCCAGGACCACCCATACAGCAGGAGCAAGAGGAAAAGCTCCTTAGCCTCAGCTCACATTCGTAGGCCTTCAAGGTTCAGTGCAACTCCATTGCTCCTCAGGGGCCCATCTGGTAACAACACATCTTCCTGTCCCTAGAGCTTCCTTCTGCCTTATGGGGTAAAAGAAGAGCAAGGTGAGACAACCAGCATGCTTGGCTGTGTGCCTTTCTGACTACCAAGACCTTGGCCACCTTGAAAGCTCTCTGATAGAGCTTGCTGCCTGAGGGTTGAACATTTCTCCAGTCTTGGAGCACACAGAAGTGGTTCTCTAGCCACCACAGACCAATCAGCTGGATCTGTGCATCATTATGAAACAGATACCTGCTTTTTTAGGTCACATGCAAAGGCTTTGTACACAGTTAAGTGACCTGTGGATCACATTTGGCATTCCCATATTTAGCAGTAGGAAAAGTAACAGGGATGAAGATGCCTAGAGCTGAAATAAGATCACAGAACACCCCAGCGACCTAACAAATTAGCACGCAGCATGAAAGCAGTGTGAAAACTACAAAGCCAGAAGGAAAGACTTCTGGAAGTCATGCTAAAATGCCTGGGGGAAAAAGAGGGTGTAGAGGGATAGACAGCTAGAGGCCAAGATCTTAAAAGCACTAAAATAGCCTTATGAAACAAAAAACTCTGAGTACAGTGCTGGAGAAATAAGCATACAGAAAGATTGGGAAACAGAACTGAGAAGCAAACAAATGCCTGATGGGGCAATGAAAGAGGTAACAAATTCCTTGATAAAAGCCTGGTAAGAAGAAAACTTATCAATGGCAAACAGAACCCTCCATCAAGAAATCCAATTTCACTCTGAGATATGACTTTGTTTCACATTATCCTGAGAAACAAACTCTAAACCAAAATATTCAAATGGGAAACCAAACCAAATCCCATCCTAGATGTTGGCCTTTATTCTGTTTTGGTTTTCTGGTACTCTGAACAGGAATGAATAAGTACTTCTCTCAGTCAGATTCCCAGCACAGCTGGCTAGAACTCTACAGAGCTCCTGCAAGTACATACTGGAAGGCCACACAGAAATATTCCCAAGGGATTAGTTTAATATTTTGAAGACTACTCTAACATGTGAGAATCCAGAAAGTAGTTCAAGCTAGGAGTAGCCAAATCTGACATAAGATCAAGCTGTGTTTTCTCTCATGTACAGTTCTCATTCTTCAGTTTTCACCTGCCTAAAGTTAAATAGATACTCATGTCGACACAAACCACTTGTGAAATGTCTCACCACTCCTTTTTTTTTTCTGGGGTGGGGGGGAGCAGGAAAGGTGGGAGTAGGAAATTTGTTCCTCCTGAATACAGTCCGTACAACATGGACAACAGAACTGACAACAAAACAACTTTCAGGTACATTAATCCCTGATTGTACGCTGAACTACTCAAAGTTCTTATTAAGCTATATGAATGTTGCTATTCAGCCCTGCTGACGTGAGAGAAAATTATACTACAACATGAAAAAACTGCATACAGAGCCTTTTTCCACTCATACAGCTATGAGTGGGGTGTGACGGTGTGCATGTATGTTTGTCGGAATCTAAGACAGAGATTCACAAAACACATGAAGGAAGACTAGACTTTACACCATAAAGCTTTAAAGGCTTCATAGGTAGTTAATTTAAAATGCCCAGTATGTGATGCATTTGCGCTTTTTTTCCCCTCTCTCCCCTTAAGAAGAAAAAAGGAGAGGCTTCTGTTGTAGACCATGAAGTCTCTATGATCATATGCCACAAAGCTCTATAAAATATTCTGACACAACCACCCAAATGGAAGTGATTAGCTTTCCTATCATTGTGCAGTTTTCACATAGTAACAACAGAATTTTCCTTTTTACAGGCTTTATAGCTGTATTTCCTAAAACCAGTTTTTCCAAGCATAATATGCTGTGTTTACTTGGTACGGGTTTTTAAATTGTTTCAAAATTACGAAACTAAGAATAGCAAAGAATTATTATTATGACTTCATAATCAAACTACGGACTAGTTCTATAAAGACTAGGACACCAGAAGCTACTGCTTTTTCATAAGGTTTTTTCATATGAACAGATGTTACAGCAAACAGCAGTTTAGATGCCTGGTGACCAGAGTCATTTTTAGTGAAGCAATACACACCAGAAACACCTAATAAATGCATACATTTACGTGGTTGAATCCACATGTTGATGCGATAAGGAGACCAGTCTAATCTGTATGATTTTTCTTTTTAATGGACAATTGGAAATTACCTCTTCTAGGCTTCTTAGTAAAACCAAGCAGATAATTAAACAGCCAGTGTGTTAGAGGAACCCTTACGCAAAAATCCCTGCATATTACTTTCATAGTCATATTTAAGATGTTACCTCTTCTTAAACTTGAAGCACATCTACCACATTCTAATAAAAGAAAGTATGTTAGATTTTTAGGAATGTGTCTATCAAATATTTTAAAAGCTAAATTAGCAAGAAAAATCTCAGTAATAAACCTTTGTATAACCTCTAGAAATCTAAAAGGGTTTTTCAGTCCATGATACAAAACCAATAGCATGGTATATCAAGTTTAGAAGGGCTTTCTTTTTCATAAGCTAGAAAACTTTAGAAGTAAACATCTTTTCTCTTCTGAGGTTTCCAGCTAACTGAAAGCCATCTTGCTGGCTGAATATAAGTAAAGGCATACCAAGATTACCAGAAAACAGGTATCCATACACTGTGACATTAAAAAACCTTGTTTCTCATTAGCACTTTCACATACATATTACAATCCAGCAAAATATTTAAGAGCTCTAGACACCTGCTATGCAGAGCAGACATCCTAACAGGAACAGTGAAATGCCAGATGTAATTAAGCTGAAGGGCTCACCTTTGAAAATTTCTCAATCTGGCATCCTGCCTCCATGATAAAAGTTGTTGTCATGTTGTATCCAGTTTGCTTTCCATGTCCGTTTGGCCACCAAGCCTCCACTGCAGAACTCTTGAACATAAAAAGGAAAAAGTCAGAGCAACATGTATAAATAGAGGTATAAAATGCACCTGGGGGCTCAGATACCTTTGAGTGAATTACCACAAGTCTAATGAGTTTCTGTGCTTCAGCTGAGATGCACTAACTGGGATCTCTCCAGCTGCAGCTCTGGGGTGAAAATCATTTAAAGACAGAAGTATGACTTCTTCTGCTGAAGTCCAGGCTACCACTTCATTTTGTGCCCACACCAGGCCACGAGCACACACAGACATGCCTGCACATGTCTAGCTGCTACTCCTCAGCTCAGGTACACTGACACACTATTCCTCCAAACCCCAAATATCTGTGTCAGGAGTAGACATTGTTCACTAACCTCTGTATCATACACCTTCCCTCACTGATCCTTTTAACTATCACATGCAACATTTGATATACAGCAGTGACATGAAAAACTGTGACTTCTGTCATATGTGACCATACTGCTTCACTTATGTCAAGCTTTTAAGTCAAATTCTAAGTTTCATTCTTACAGTGTTTTTTTGCTTTTTCTCTCTATGCTTCCTGATCACATCATTAGTACTCCATAATTTTTACAAACATAAAATACTAATATCGAAGATGACAGAATATTTATCTTCACTGTAGCAGCCTACTTCTGCTGCTCAATCCTGTTGCCAGCATTTGCCAGTTGAGCGCACAACACAGAAATCGTGGAAAGAAAGCAACAATGCATGCAAACAAACAATGGAGGGATCAGCACTGAATAGTCATGCAAGGAGTGCCTCAATCTTTTCAAATAAAATGAGGCCAGAGAGCAGCCCAACAACGTGTTTTGCTGTAGTTATACTTGGACGCAATCAATAAAATATCATGAACCTATCTTTCAGCTTCCCCCGTACAGAATTATCATAACTGCTTGTGCAGAAGTACTGATCTCAGCGCCGCACGGATACGAATGGAAGCAGAGAATCAGCGTGCGCCTCAACAACAAGGGAGTGTTCGCAGCTGCCTGGAACGACTGGAGTGTCTCATTGGCCACTAATGATGTCATCCCCATGCTCGCCACTAGCTGATAAGCAAAATGCTGTCATGTTGGCAACACAGCACTTTGCGTGGCAACCGCAGCGAGACACATACGTATCTCAGCAATACGCACCACTCGAACACCTACTGACTCCACAACATAATCTGCAATAAGCTCTCAACCAGAAATCCATTTCTACTGAGGTCTCAGTATTTAACATGCACCACACAAGTCCGTGTACAGAGTAAGGGCTCCCTTAGCCCCATCAATACATGAGAACACATTTCAGGACTTCTTGTAAAATCAGCTGATATAAATTAATGCAGCAAAGCCTTTTGTGCACAAAGAATAATGAAACACTGCTGCCTCTGCTCTGAAGGAAGTGCTTCCTCACAAACTTGCACTACAACAACAGATCTCTTCTGAGGCTGGGGGTGGGACAGTTAAATAAACAAAAATAATTTTTGAAGTTTCACTTTGCAGTGCCTGCTTAATGTGATTCATTAAAAGGCTAAGCAGGGACTAATGGTTGTTTTTAAATGAAACTGGGTATTTGTAATTTGCTCATGTAATGATGACAATAGTAACAAAATAACAAAATAGTAACAAAAATAGTATGTTTCTATGCTTCTGTGTTAAAACATAAGTACACAAGACACTGAGTGTGCATACTAGAACATAAACACCCTGCTTGCTTCCTCTCCACTCAAACAACTGACAAGTGAACTCAAGAATACACACACAATGCAGTCCAACTGGGAAAACAAATGCAGATTTACACAGCAATACAGAAAATCAGCAGAGCCAGTAAAATACAGAAAGGCTTGAATACAGACCCTCAAATGTTATTAACTGCCAGTATCATCAAAAGCCCCAAATTCCTGCTCACGGCACATCACCCACCCACAAATGTGTGTCCTGTGGCAGTGAAGCTCCCATGGAGAATTTCATCAGGTGTAGAGAACTCCATCAGGTGGGGCTCCTGCAGCACCTGCCAGGGCTCCCACTCCTCCCACTGGCCTGAGCCTAATTTTTAAATTGATTTCTCTACTCATTAGAGCACCTTTTACGGGACAAATTTCCTCCTGAGATTTGTCTAGCCAAAGGACTACAAACCAATGCAAGGAAGTACGACTCCACAAAATTTTCTTTTGCTTTTATTTACCTGAAAGAGTATCTACTGAGAGGTCTAAGGAATGTTTCCTCTCTCTCCTGGGAGAACCAGGCGTATTGTAGTATATTCTAGTCCCGATCAACTGAGTAAACAGCAGCATGTGAGACACCTGCTGCCAGTGAAGTGACACAGGGTATCCAAAGATTATCTACCTAAGTAACTCCAAGCAGCTCACTTAATGCTGGCCACTGATTATGTGATCTTTTTATTAAGGCTTCATCATCTTTTTGACACTGAGCTACAATAGCTCCATGGACATCAATTTTTAGAAAGGAAAATAACTGTTCTCCTACTCTGTAAGGAGTAGAGCACTGTTGGCAAAAGGCAGGAACACAGTAAGGAATAGGAGGGAGGCCTAAAACTGGCATGGAGGCACGAAGTCACATTGGAAACCAGGGGAACATATTGCAGCTGACTAGGTTTCCCCACACATCTCCTTACCTTGTTGATGTTTACAAGCAGCACAATGCTGCCTTCTCCAGGTTGAAGCTTCACACTGAATGTTTGCTGCGTTTGTAATTTAGGAATGTTCACAGTCACAACACCTGCAACGGGCTTGGAGCTGACTACATCAAAAACAGACTCGATTTCAAGACACCACTGTTGAGCACTCTTTACTAAGTGAAGGGGGAGAAAAGAATGGGATTTTAAGAATTATGTTTATATACCTATTAGTTAATATGATCTCTCATTAAAGAAAAAATTCAAATATCCAAGATTAAAGTTAACAATTTTCAGGCTGTGTTTGAACCAGAGCTACAGGGTTAATCTGCTTATTCAATGCACTTGACATCTGTGTCAAATGGAAGAGAACAATGCAATATGATTTATGTTTCTTAACTCTCTCTTTTCTCATTTGAAAGCATACAGGCGTTTTTTTTAGAGTACAAAAGTCCTTGACACCAGTCACTTCATTAGGAAGGAATTTTTTCCCACCAACTCCCATAAGCATTGTATTTGCTTTTAGTCAGCACTTGTATGAACATGGTACTCTTTGGGAAAGATTGTAATCACAAGCCAGTCCAATCACTTTTGTCAATGAAACAAAAACAGTATTAACAGAAAATGAGTTGAATTCATCCCAGAGTCACTGGACAAAATGAATGGAGCTATGCTGGGGATGAATTGGGCCCACTGTGTCTAGACTTGATGGGCTATATCTTTATGCCCCTTCTCCCACCAATGTGTGGTGGAGGAAACAAGTTAATGACTTCCCTGAGATCTCTCTCAAGTTACCTCAGAGGGCCCTCTCTTTTACAGAATTTGCTGAATAAGGCAAGCCAAGGTCAAGGGTACTCAAGATCTATGTGTAAATTTCCCGTTAACTTCAGCAATGGCATTGCCTAGCTACTAACATAGCCTGGCTAATCCTGTATTTCAAATATTACAGATTAACATATAAGCAAAACAAATAAAATAGAAAACAAGGAAAGCTAGAACTGAGACACATTTTGTATCCCCAAACCACTAACAATTTCCCTCTTCATTTATATACTCTAGCTCTCCTTCCTCCACAAGAGAAAGAGAGCTCACTCCAAAAAACAAAGAACTACATTCAGCCCTGGTGTGATTTTCACTGTCTTTTGTAGAATGAAGAGCAATGATTGAGTTCCCAAAGTTATATTACTTCCAGCATTACCCAGTGAAGACCAATTTTCTGAAATGTTGAAAGGGTTGGTTAAAAAAATACCCACCCTACAAGGGTCAGACATTACAGTGCATTTTCCCTCCCCTCCAAAGGCATATACAAATTCCAGCCCATTCTTAACTGCATAAACTGTGGGGTGTAGGCACAGAAACCAAGAACAATGAGTCTTTTAAAGACTCAGTGGTCAAAAGGCTATGACACTAAAGCTCATGAACAATTAAGTACATATGCAGCTTAAATTCAGGTTGTTCATTTACTCTTTCTTTTTCAAATGTTATTATGTTTGAATACTAATAAGCTCTCGCTCTGCTTCCAAACCACTCTCTGTTAAATGAAAGAGGTTTGCTCTCTCCACTTATCCTGAGAGCAAGACTTTACCTACCAGAAGGTGGAGTTGTGGGAATGTGGGAGGGACCAGAAAAGATTTTTTACTGTAACAAATTTTAGAAAGCACACAGTCTGTGTTGGGGCTTTCCATGGAAATTCCAGTCACATTAATTCTAGCTAAGACCTGCAGCTATTTCAAGGCACTTTAAAAGCAGCCATGGAGCGATGTCTGCCTCTTTTATTCATACCAAACAGATCTATTCCCAAGGGCTGAAATCCACCCCAATGCAGAGGACCCACGCACTAGCCTTTACTTCCCTGAAGACTGGGCTCACCAGGCAGTGAAAAAAACCTTGTGGGTGGCCTACAATGGGGCATATCACCATTTGCAGAAAGTTTCAAGAGAAAATTAACTACTTTTGCTCAGCTGTAATGATCTTAAGGACAAAGGAGAAGAAAATCAGAGACCACTGCAAGAGAGGAAACTGGTTTGGTAAGTTAGGTAGCAGGAATGCAGGAGGCTATTCTCTCCAATTTCAGCTTTAACAATTATCCCTGCATAGCACGACTGCTTTTCTCTCTCAGACTTCATGTTTTGTCCTGGAAACTCTGCTCACTGTGCATCTTTCCAACACAGAACTAAATTCCCATAGCAGCTTTGCCTTTGTTTTAAATGAAAGTAAGACAAAAGTGAGACCTATGTATGGGGAGTCTTGGTGAAAACACATGCCAATATAAAAGAAATTTTTCAAAACAGGAGAACAGGTGCTAATCTCAACTATATTCCATTTATTTCTGCATTATTCGGGGACCTTAAAGCAAAAAAAGGATTCTGAATTCTAACACTTTTAATCGCTATTGTTTGTACTGAAGTACTCTTTCAAGACCTAAAAAAGGTGTGCTGTGGTAAGAACAACATACAAAGTGATAAACAACACACAGAACACTTCCTAAATTGACAGTTATTAAGCTTAATAATAAAATGATTTGTATTCCAAAGGTAAAACAACAATAAAAAGAAGAAGCAAAAGAGACTTACCAAAGAAAGGAGTTAAAGAAAAGTAAATCAGGTGATAATAGTTAAAGGCCTCAATCCTAACATCCTTCCAGATTCCTTGAGTGGGAAAAGAAGGGCCCCAGTCCCAACTAAATGAACACTGCTCCTGGAAAACAGAATGATTATGTTACAACTGCCTATTTTTCATACAGACATTGATTCTGTGCCAGAAATAAAAGACATTTGCTATCTAGGAATAAAATACTGACATGCACTGAAAGAATTCTTCCATTTTCCATAAACCCAGAAGAGCTTACAGTATTTTTTTCTTACTTCTTGACCAGAACTCTGCTGCTGCTACTACTTGTATTATATAAAAGATTAAATTTTGTATTAAACATCCATGTAAAGAGAAATTTTGTATTACTCAAAGAGCAAAACAACCCTTAGCATACCACTTTAAAAAACTGCAACAAAATCCCAAAGAGTAAAGATAAAAAAAACAATCCAGGAGAATACTGTCAATTCAGCTATGTATTATCTTGGTTTGTAATGTCAGTATTTAATTGTATACCTAAAAGACAAACTAAGCAGAAAACCGATGATTAGAAATGTTACAGTATTCTAGAAGAACAGTATCAAATTAAAAATCATATCTGAAATATTTTATCTCCTATTTTTAGTTCTAACACCACAGATTAATACAAGGAAATAAATGGATACGTCTGGTGCGTTTGTGTAGTTCAGTCATGTTCAGTGTTTCTCCCCTTTTTATGGTTCTCTTACACAAAAACAAAGGGAACAAAAACATCGTAGAGAAGTAGCTTAGTTCTGGTTCTAACATCAGAATAACCGTCAGAATTATAAAATGCTGGTCAGGCAGAGAAGTACGTACACTAATTTCCATTTAGCTGTTTTCAAACCTGGTCAGACCTCTACTTAACAAATCCCTTGGAAACATCTATTCAGCTGCCCTCCAAGTTTCACACAGTCCCAGCCCCCAAAGCAAATACAATAGATCTCCTGAAGTCTTGTACAGTGACACACAGTTCTAAATTTAGAGACTAATAACTTACAGCTGAGGCATACTAATTTGGGCAAACCACATTGCACAAGTCTGGCCTATCCCTTGCCTCGCCAGTCAGCCTGCCTGTCTATCAAATTGCAAAAGAGTCTTCCAGGAAGTAAACCCCATACCTATTTCAAACACAAAACCAGGGATAACATATTCTTAGAAGACAAGTCCGATGGAAAGTAATTTTCCCTTTATAAAAAATAAACAAATGAATCACTGACAGATTGTCAGGTTTCATTAAAAGTACGGCAGAGACTACTATCAGAAACAGTATAAGAACAATACGCTTTTATCACTGAAGCACATTACCAGCGACAGGTCTGTGTTCTGCCACAAACTCCTACTCAGATTTAGATAAGTTTACTGCACTTAATACTGCACCTGAAATGTGTAAACAGCTCTCCATTACTTTCAGATGGAAAGCAGCCAGCTTACTTTAGAAATGTCCTAGCATGTTTATTTACTTTTAAAGGTGACATAGCTGCTGCTGTTGCCATATACTTGAAACTCAAAATGTTTCTGGAAATTTCTGGTGCAGCTTTCAAGTACAGTCAAACAATTCATTTGAGGAAAAAGCACTAGTGTATTTTCTTATAGATTTAAAGGTATAGTTCAGTGAAGCATAAAATCATTCCAGGCCACTTTTGCTCTATAAATAAGACTACAGCTGTTTAATTGCCTTGTTCCTTCCAAGCTTCTCCTTACACTGATTTCTAAGAAACGCAGTAGACTCAGAAGAATTAATAAGCTTTCGAAAATGTAGTGAAAATAAAAGTAGCAAGTGGAAATAAAGACATTTAATCCTAAAGGATCTTTCCAGGACAACATGGAGTCCATGTTTACATCAACAAGTCTTAAAGCAAATTACATCCAGGTTTAAATTAACAGGATCCTAGTCATTTTTTGAGGAGAGTCTTAAAAGACTTCATTGAAAAGATAGAAAATTATTAACAAGAAAGGCATTAAAGTAGAGACAAATGTACAAAAACACCCAAGAAGAGGAATTAGAAAGTAAGATCATCTAGACATTGCCTCTATCTGCTGCAAAGCTATCAGAAATACGTGACGCTACTCAAATGATCGTTTGCCTTGAGTTAACTTTTAATAGCAATGAAGCTATATCTGAAATCAAAGTTTCCAAGTTTCATTCATTTCTATTACATTGTTGTTTTCACTGAATATGTACTTATAAGTCACACTTCACAACATTAATAAGATGAGAAGGTCCCCTGTTAGATAACCCTTCTTGGGACATGACAGGGCTGCCCAGTATAAATAGCACAGCACATGAGCAACAGCAAACACTCACAAAGCTGCTTGGATGAGATTTTTACAGCCTTGGCAATACACACTGGTATTTGCAACAGTGAGCTCTATTGTCAGCATACACTGCTAAACCCACCCAGCGGATCAAAAGGTAATGATTACACATTTCCCTATGCTATCCTGCTTTCTTAGCAGCAAGTCCTTGCTGACTTCTTGATGAAAATAGCTTTTTAAACATTCTTATCACTTAGATATAAAGCCTTCCTAGGCCTTGTGTTGTCAACATGCAAGATTACAGGTTTATAGGGGGGACGGGAGAAGGAAGCTGCAACAAAAAATATGCTCTACTTATAAAATGACATTGCAGGTTTCAGAACACAACTGTAAGGACAGCTCATGGTGCATTCCTCTTTCCAAGCCTGAAGCCAGAGACAGACAATTCTGCCCCTACCTTTCTGATGAAATTAACATGGCACTCTCCTTTCTGCACAGGTGGAGGGCACGCCGGGGGGATGCTGTGTGCTTCGTGACATCTGCTCTGCTCTGCTGCATATGAAACAGCTGACAAGAAACGGACTTCAACAAAATTGACCTCCTGGATCACGCTGGTAATATCAAAGCTCTAGGACAAAACACAGAACAAAATCAGTACAGTGTTGACATTTATATATGGGATTTATAATCACTCTTACATTGGGATTTTAATACCATACATATGTTATTCAAAGGCTTTTAGAGTACAGTCTCAACATGCTCTGGTTTTGAAGGAAAAGAGAAGCTACTTCTTAAGCAAAAAAAAAAAAAACCAAAAACAAGAAGTTCTAGATACAAAGAGATGTTTCTGGGCAAACCGCCTTCCTCGTACTGAGCCCTCGTTGCAGGCTGTAGCACTCTGCTTGCACACAGAAGTGCTTGAAGGACAACAACAGCAAGAGAATCTTTACCCTCCTTCCTCACCCAGAACTCATCTGTATCTTCGGAAAGACACCTTATTCCAACTCAGAAAACTGGTTTATACAGGAGTGCTTCCAGCTCACACTGTGCTGCCAGCTGATCTACCACAAGGTGCTGAGCTGCCTTGTCTGTGAATGCTGCAAAGCCGTATTTCATGCCACCTGCAATCTCATCCCCAAAATTTACAGACACATTCTATGCCAGCACCACATGAAGCACTGGGGGCTTCCTCACTGGGTCACAAAATCCCCTTCAGTGTGGCTGGATAAAAGCAGAAATGTTCCATTTCAGAATTATTCTGTGCTATCAAGACAATATAGTTCCAATGGCTAATACCCATTTATTCCTCAGAGTGTTCATTTGTGACAAGCCAAGTCTTGGCAATTTTTTCTAATTTGGGAGCAACCCAGCTAACATCACTTATGTCTGTAGCATACTGCAGAAAATTACACAGCAAATAGCATTCCCTCATACAGAGCCTTCAGAGAGTCCTTCCTGCAGATGTTGTTGCCATGTGAAACAGGTGAACAAAGCAGAAGTCTGGGTCACAGTAACCCTGGACTCAATTTAATGCAGTACACTCTGATTTTACAGTGAAGGCCATTTCATTAATTGTTACAATCTGATACAAAATGAAGTTGCAGAAATACGGACAAAATAATTCCATTTCCTAACTTTACAGAGCCTCCTACTGACAAACCTTTAGATACTCTCCAAATAGCAAATAATTAGAATTTCATAAAAGCACTATGAAATTTCCTATTTCACTGATGGTAAAATTAAGTCAAAGAGAAACCAAGTGGTTTGTTCTAGGTCACACAGACCCAGGTGGCAGAATCTAGCTCTTATGTCTCAGTCCAGTGCCTCAGCAATACAACCTGCCAGAATTAAGACACCAGATTTCACTTGTAATTTAGTTATTCCACTACCATTCTTTCTTTAACTCTTCATTTTATGATTCTTTTATGAGAAAAGCAAGGATTGCTCCTTATGTTAATACCAGAGTAGGTTTGTATTTTAAAGCTATAAAATTAGTTTGAATGTTTTTGCTACTCTCAAGATCATTTCATAAGGAATACTCTCATGCTGACATAGACTAAGCTCAAAAATGCAAGACAAGTATCAAAAGTGCAATATTAAACTACCCTGTTTAGAAGACAAAAAACACTTACAAAGGCTTTACAACACATGCATTTTCATTGCAGTATTCACATGTAAACCATTCTAATACCAATTAGTAAGCAGATTTACAGCTAACAAAACAGATTTAAGCTTACGTTTTCTTGGAGCTGGGACAGATCCCAAGAAGCAAGACATATTATTAGCTGAATTGATCCTCTGGCATTGGTCCTCTCATTTAGGACAAGGCACTTTCACCACTAGATATGACCCTGTTGCTAGTGGAAAGGTAAGTACACTTCTCTTTCTGCATCCAAGCACCTACTTTTATGGGTACTTGAATTCACTGGAATTGCTCAGAACAAGAGAGCTTGGAAGAAAAAACAAAAGCATCTTCAGAAATAAACACATTACTTACATATCTGTTGAACATGTTGTCTGTTCTCCCTAGAGTGACATTGTTGAGCAGGATCTGTGCTACTGTATCTACTCCCTCGAAAACCAAATTCACTTTCTGCCACTTTCTACAGAAGAAAACATATGTGTGAAAAACTGTCAGAATACCTAGAGTTAACAACACACAGGAGACAGACAATGTAAAAATGTGTATCACCATTATAACCAGCAGTTGCCTCAGACACTTCCAAAACCATTTGACTCAGTGTGACTACACTGTATCTTTAAATAATCAAATTAAGATGACAGCTGAAGTAGCTCAAGTCAGCATGTTCAAGAACACAGAACTTTCACATACTCACCAGATATTAGATGGGATAGCTCCCACTTAGCCTAAGTATTGTATTTTCTCAGTTGACAATTCATAAGCAATTTTTATCAATTTTAAAAAAGGAAAAAGCAAAAACGGAAGTGTTCTGTAGTAACAGCTTTGCAGCTGCACATTATTGCATAATTTGTTTTATCAGATACAAAAGTATTAAGGAGATTTTGAGCTGATGGATTAACTCGCAATTCTGCATGAAAGATGGCACAGAACTATTTTAGACATATCTTTGCTGCATACCTGACGTCAAAAGGAGTTTTGAATGTCCTGCTGTAAGTCCAGTTATCTAGTGAGATCCATCTGTACATCACATCATTAAATCTATAGTATGGTTCCTAGTAACAGACCAATAAAAAGAAAATTACAAGACTTATTTAGTAATAGTGTTACTACATGAAAAGCATCGTAATACCTACTGGATAAACACTTCTTATTTCAGTCAGTCTGCAAATGCAAAATCCACCTTAATTAGTTAGTCCTTATATTCCTTTTCACCTTTGAAATATTATGTGAAAACAAAGCTTTAGTAATATTTTACTCTATTTATATAGGTCAAAACCCTGTTTGCTATAATCACTCAAACTAGACGTAGCAGGATTTGTTTTTACAGAAGAAATTATTGGTCTGGAAATTAATCAATAAATCAAGGGAGTTTGTGACTTAATGAGACAAACAGAAACATGATCACCCTCATAATTGTGGAGAAAGTAAGACTAATAGGATTTTAAGAGGCACAGAAAACAGCATTTTAGGCCTCTAGGGACAGCACTGAACAAATCTCTAGTTTAAAATAACTGCAAACACTCCAGTTGTTTCTTGTCAAGTAGACTTGCTGAGGTAAGGATAAAAGAAATTGTTATATGTGAAGAAACACAGAAACTGAAGGAGAAGCAACACAATTTCGGTTTCGGTATAAAACTAAATGACTACTTTTGAGAATAGTACTGCATTTACACCAAATGTGCCCTTTTCCCTTTAATCACACTACCTAGGGAAGAATAAAAGGCACAGATGGCCTAAGCCACGTCCTCGGCCTTTTTGGCTTCATGCTGTACTCCTTACTGTCCGGCGGTCGCCATGTCCCTCAGGCAGGTTAAAGGGCCTGGCAAGGCACGGCCTCGCACCTCACACGAGGGCGGCAGAAAGGCGCAGCGTCACGTCCCGTGGCAGCGTGCGGGGAGCCGGGGCCTCTGCGGCGGCTGCAGCGCTCAGCTGCTGCCCCGAAACAAAGACCAATCTCTTCGGGACTGCGCGACTCAAACCCAGCTCAGAGAGAGGGGAGCTGCATTAAGGTTTGCTTTGATAGGACACACTTAACAACTACCCGCCCTGAATATCCAAATTCACACTGAAGAAAATCTGCCCGGCTTTTTTTTTTCCCCCTACTTGCTGAAGTTTAATTTTTCTCCCCATTTCAGAAGCCAGTATTGATACTAACGGTATTTTGGATTTGAAAATAATTGTCTCATACCTCATATTTATGTTTTACAACTAACAGGGTCAGGCTCTGTAACATAAACATAAACCTATTTACATAGCAGAGCAAGACTGTAACATCTAAGTGACTCTCCTCAGCAGCAGAGTCCTTCTGGAGTCCTACAGCAATACAAACATCATTCCTTGGGCCCGTATAGAGGGAAAGATGTTACCTTGCCTCTACATGCTATGCTCTATCAATCACATTTCTTACTAGGGAAAAGTAAAAAACGAAAGGTCTTGTCACCTCAGTGAAACTGTGACCTCCGTACTGATGACACAGTGTATTCTGTAAAAGTTAAGCTATCATGACTTTAGCAGAACAATTACTAAACTTTAAGATATTCATACCATTACTTTTATATGAAAAATGTTTTGGGGAATATATCTCAAATTTTTAATAAGATGCAAAATGTAAGGCTAAGAAATGCATATTAAAATGCAAAATTTAGGCTCATAAAAGAAACTCCACTGAGCTCATTGTACTGAAATAATGAAACGCAAGCGTCAAATGTCAGAGACCATGAAAACCCACCACATGTACTTTAAAAAGCACATTTTTGGCAACAGTCTTGCTTTAACATTATACACCATCTTATATATATTTACATATACATATTTAACACTACATACTATTTTATTTCAGGTTATGCTTTGAAAAATGTGCATGTTAAATTTCAATCATTGCTACTTGTATGTGTGAAATATTTAACAAAAGGTGTGAGAAACAAGTTGTAAATGCACTATCAATACCAGACTGTAAAGCCATTTGGTTAATGGTCAAACAATCGACATCAGTGCCTTGGCAAAGATGCACAAAAGAAGCCTGCACCATTTCTACCCTAAAAGCACCGACAATACCAAGGCGTTAATGAACGAAGTTCTGAATTCTGGAAAACACAAAACTGGTTGTCTAGCAGCAGAAATGTAGGAATATTTTACCAGAGGCACAAATCATTGCCAAATGGGCTCTTACAGGAGTTTACAGAGTGGCTTGTTTAAACCTTAGAATGTACTGAAGATCCTTTTTCCTGCAGGAGCTTTCTTATTTGCTAGTCTAAAGCCTTCAGACTTCAAGAAACGCATTGACTGCTAAAATATGTGTTATAGAAGGTGTTAATTAGCCCTCCTGACTCACAGGCATTCACCCTTTTAGATGGAAAGCTCATAGTTCTGCGTACCTCTATGTAAAACTTAACAGTTTACTGATATCATTGCTACATAACCAGTAAAACAACCTATAAATTACACAGAAAAGCTGTTAAATGCTAGTAACTGGTCAGTCATTTTAACCACGACAAACGCTGATTGTTGTAAAATCAGTCGTGGCAATGTTCAAGCAATGCTTTTAAGACAATTCTCAAGGTTCAAGAGAAATGCATGACCACAATGAAGTCCTCTAAGAAGGCAGAATTACTTCTCCAATACACTTGTAAGATTACTGAGTTTTTCATATAAAGTTCTGAGTGCTGGAAGATGTACCCATGTAAGTCAAATTGTTTGGATTTTTCTGAAATAGAATTTAATCTCACGTTAAATCAGCTCACATCAAAATTAAAGATTTAGTTCAGAAAAGTGGATCGGAAAAAAGGCAAATTTAAAACACTTAAAGGCACAGGCAGAAACTAAAAGATGGTAGGAAACAGGCTGCACATCTATTAAATATACTTCATATTCAATAGCTCAACAGCTCAGTGTGTTCCTGGAAGCCATTCATAGAGGGGTGGAGTCAACTGCAGCTATTTTTAGATTCCACCAAACACAACAGCCTTGCATTTTCCTGCTCCCTGCAATTTGGGGAAAAAATCTGAAGCACTCAAGCTGCCTGTTTGTTCCCTGCTCCCAACTTCAACGCTGTAAGCAAGCAGCAAATCACCTGCTATGATGAGGTAAAAAGCCCTGCTACAGATCATCAAAAGGAAGCAATTTCCAGGTCAGATAACAGGACACCAGCAGGACTTCAAAAGCACTGGCAGCACTACAATGAAGGCACTGCCAGCACCTAGATGGAAGCTTCTCATTGCAGTGATTGTAAGGGGATATTGAAATGCTGCAGTGGTATAAGCTAAGAGCTTCTCCTTTTAAGCAGGAAATGGATGAGACATGAACACATGAGAAGTGAGGGTCCAAGCCCAAGTGAGTGAGTGGTGCCAGGCAGACGCTGGCCCAATGAAGGGGCACCTGCAGGCCTCCACACACTCCAGGAGTTCTGAAGTAGCATGGCACAAACAACTGAATGACACCAGACAGAGTCACCTGTACCCAGGTAGAAGATCTGCGTGTAATAAAATTAAATTTAATAAAGGGAACAAAAACCAGATTCCTTTGCCTTACCCTGCTTTTGTTATGGTTTAATTTTAAGTCACCTTGCATGCTCTTCTCTCATAAATTGACTCTGTTGATACTTGATAATGTACACCATAAGAAAATCCTGATGGTGTGACAGAGTACCAAAATAAAACTTGCAAGTCATGTTTCATGATTTACAGTTTAATGAATCTGTTGTTGCAAACTTTACATGGAAGCTAAATAGTTAATATACTTACCTATATTCATGCACTCCTTGATATCACAAGTGATAGCAGTCAGGACATTTATACAATTTTCAGCAAGCACAGTTTCATGTATTTACAGCTTGAAGTTAAGCTGAACTAACAGTAGTGATGAATGGATCATATTCTCAGAACAGGAGTTTTGGAAGTCCATCCTAAAGTAACTAATTTTCAGTAGTTACTGTCAGAAAGCAGTAAACTGAATGTCACTGTCAATGTTCAAGATGTCTCAGCTGAACACTAGGTCAAATACTACTAAAGAGTTAAGATATTAATACCCACTGCTTCATTTTATTTGAATACTCTGATGTATTTAAAAGACCACTATAACTTTTATCTACTTTAACATCACAGGCTTTTGAAAGAAAAACTTAAGTACCCTTTAATATTTATGCTAAGTTTTACTAAGGCTTTTGAACATTTCCACATATGTTCTCACAGTTCAGCATAGCACCCATATTTCAGTGGAAAATAATACAATAATCAACTATTTCATCAATGAATGCCATGGAACCTGAATAGAAGAATAGGATACCCAATGGAATTGTTACCTGACTTGCTCCAAAAAATCTAAGTTATGATGAAGTGTCACAAAGTACACAACAGCATATTTTTTTTATACAAATGCAGAACAAGCTACAAAAAACCACGCACTACTTTCCAGAAATGCAGAACTATCAGTTGAGATACATAAACTTCTGTCTCTTCTAATACATTTTAATATCCAAGTATGACCAAGACCTCTGTGACCTTCTGTGTCAAGTGCATGCCTTTGCTGTCAAACAGTGCAGAAAATGCACTGTTACCCAGCCACTATATCAGCTTCACAGTTGCAGACCTCTCATAATAGTTCTATACAAATCGAAGTGACGACTAATAAGACATAAAAGCCTTTGTATGAATGCAAATGGCTGGCAGATGAGAAAATCCAGCTACAATAGCCATATTGATCAGGAATATGGCTATTTTACAGGAGTCACCTGCCAGCAAGAAATGGCATCAGCAGAACTTGGACAGTACATGGTAGAGCATGACTATTTTTAGCACAGAGATTTAATATGCAAGTTACCTGTGGATACATATTGCTTACCAGAACATTGCCTGAAAGAAAATACTACATTGACAGTGGTCAAAAGCAAAATCTTCAGACAAAATTGTTTCGGCAAATCTTTTTCCAGAGCTGTAGGGTTAGCAATAGATCCACTGCAAATTTGTAAAATGTCTGCATTCAAAACCAAGCTTTGCACAAACTTTATTCAAGTGACTATTATCTTTCTTTATGTGCATCTCATGTCTTTTTTTAATTTTACATATAAATAGTAGTAAAAGCTATGGTGTCTTAATGAAATGTTATTAAAACAATCAAGCCAAACACATACTCTGATGCAACCTCCTGGCCCTAGAGCTTTTATCATAGTTAATCCAGCATTTGAATTACATTGGTTGAATATGAAAGAAAATAATACTTTGGTAGGAAACTTAAAAGTATCTTCCCCAAGAGCATTTCTTAAGATACGTGCATTTGGTGCATTCAGAAATATGTGTTCATTCAATGTATATTTTATGAGCCAGAGTAAAGCTATCTCTGGAAAAAATGCTAAGAGGATCCAGAGAGATGAGTGATGAATCCTCAGCATCAGAGAGATGTTTTCCAATTCAAGTGTATGGCCTGCACAGCAGATTAAAGTAAGGCTACAGACACGCAATCAGCTAGAGCATCCCTGTGTAAAAACAGTTTGTGTGTCGACCTAAATTTGAAATGAACCACGCAGCAATAAATTGCTTGCAGCCTACTCTTGCAATCTAAGCCACATTCTGCAAGCTTAATATCCAGCAGCTTACCCCTGTTGCCCTCCTTCCCCTCATTTGTGAGATGCCTGCTGAGCTACATTGCTGGAGAAGGCCCCTCCAAATATTGCTTTAAATTTCTGGTTTGGGTGCTAACCCATTGAAAATCCCACAGATACAGATGCAAAGCACACAGTGCTATTTGCCAGTTGCAAATTCCACAGAAAAACAGCACATAGCTTTCACTAGGTCAATGAACATATGGGTCCTGCTATCCAGAATGATTTTGCTCTCACTAGTTTTGTTCTATTTCCTGGTACAGCTTTTCAAACCAATCTCCACTTTTGATTACAAGCTGGGTTGCTGGTCTAGTGACATCTTCTGAAAGATGAAAAAAAAAATCCTACATTCCATGGCAAAGAGCAAAAAGAGCAAATGGAAACAATACTCAAGACCAAATTTTGTATTTAGGCATCCATAATAAAACTCCTAATTCTACACTTGACACAACACCAAAAAGGGCTGATTTCCAGAGATAATGAACTCCAAAGAAATGGAGCAACCAGTGCTCTATGCCTCTACAATTAAGGCAGTGTGCATGCTTTTGTATAAATAGGAATATAGGAATACAAGCTTAGGCAGCTGCATTTGAAAACCTCTGGTCACATTCACCGCAGTGAAGAAACCTCAGGACAAACAGCTGAGCCCCCTTTGCAGCACCAAGCCTCACATTTGCAATAATGAATGATATCACTGCCTCCTTCCAAAAAACTACATTTCAAATCTGCTAAGGCTGCTTCTGTGATTTGGTATGGTCTACATTCTATCTGTTAAACAAAAATGTGATTTTAAAACAATTTCGTTATCCTGGTGCAAATTTGTGTGAATGCTTCTTTCTGTAAACTGAGCTTTACTAAACTGAGGAAGAATGGGTTTAAACTGACCTTGAGTTACCTGTACACACCTATGCATAGAAACAGGTTATCTCATTCTGAGCATGGAACTAGACAGACACCAGCTGAGTCCAGTCCAGAGGTCAAGCAACCATGCTAGGGAAACATTTTGGTTAACTCAGTGCCTGGACAGAGCCTACTAATACCACCAACTCAGCAACAGCTTCTAGTCCACAGCAGGTTCCTACGCAGCCATACCAGCACATGTTTGGAGCAAGTTCTTACTTGTATTCATGTAAACATGTTCTAAGTGACCACAACCAACCATCACTGATTTAATTAGCCAAGCAGCCACTGCTGGCCAGCCAGCTGACTAAGCTCTCATGCCTCTGTGCAGGCTTGGGATTCTGCCCAGGCACACGAGAACTCATGATCGCAGCCTCATTTCCAAATATACTGCTGTTTAAAATGACTAAAATTGCAAGTCAGTTTACAGCAATGTAGCTAAATTAGCAACCATATCTTCTCATTTCATAAGTGTACTTAGTGTGAGCAGTTGAACGTGAGTCTTTCGTTACGTCACTATCTTGCGTACCTGAGTCAGTGCATTGGTCACAGTTTCTCCTGTATGATTATTCACACTCCTTACAACAACAGATCCCAGCACAGCCAGACATTCCAGACGTTCAGTCTGCCTTGTGCACTTTTGCATCAGAGAAACTGGCAGAGTTACCTTCACTGATCCTCCACATACAGTCTACCTGCCCACTGCACATTTGAAAACTTTAGAAAAGCCCTTTTAAAATCTTAATTCTCTATGTCCAAGATGTCACCTCACTTAGCACACAGATGCTGAAACAATAGGCCGTCATGGCTCTGCCCATTCCTCATAGCATATTTCCTTTTCCAACACTGACTCTTTTATCTGGTAATGACACTCTTTGGAATTTTAGTACTGGGATTCCCAGCCTATGCCAACACAGAAAAATGCTAAAATTATCCTGCCCAAAGGGGTGTCACTTTCTCCCTGAGAGAGCAGTATAATAAGCAGAGCAGTATAACAAACTGAAAGATAAAAATTAAGGAATAGAAAATACAAACTGTATGCATCCAGAATGTGTTTTTTTAAATAAATGATGCACAAGAACTGCACTATTGGGCCAACAATAAAGGGAGGGATAATATGATATACTCACAGCATATGACAGTGCATTACATTTTCTAGTACAGAACAGTATTTATCACTTTTATAGATTATTTTGTTAATTTCACTATGCTTTATTTCTTTTCCTTGTTCCAGGCACACATTTCATTTGCTCCGTTTCCTTTTAAAAAAGCATCGTATTTTAACAATGACCCAGTTAGTGCCACATTTCTTATCAGGTCTGAGTCACAAGCACCCTATGCTGGTATCAGGGTACTTTGCTACCAATCTGTTTTGATAATTTGTCCAAGAAAGCGGTCCCTACGTTTTCATAAATCTAAAGCAACCTAAAAGAGGCAAGAGTAAACAGAAGCAGAAAAGCTTCCTCAAAGTGTTAAGGAAGGAGCTTGTATTTTAAATTTAAGTTTTGTTCTTGTGTTTCAGAATATACTTTCCTTCGGGAGTATGGATGTATATAATGTCAACTGCTCTGATATGCTTTGCAAGTATTAAAAGGACTTTTTGATGGCCTGAAAGCCACAAACTTCTTTAGGAAGTTTAAACTGCATTAGGAAGTCAAACTTTAGGAGGGTGGGTTTACCTTTTAATTCTTTTTGAGGTAACGTTGTAGCTAAGCATGACTTACACGCTGTGAGGATATTGCAGGTATCTGGTGTCAGCACCTTGGTTCCGTGTCAAAACCACAACCCCACAGGTGGCAAAGCTTCCATTTGTATGCCCGGCCCTATTTGGGCCGGAGGACACCGCAGCCACCAAAGCAAGCCTGGCTGCTGCACCAGCGATGCTAACCAACCCTGCAGTGGCCGGCAGCTCCCGGGACGGAGCTGTGTGTTGGGGGCCGGGTTCTTCCCTCCGAGGCGGGCTGCCCACGGCGGGCGGGGCTGCTCCTGGGCCCGGCTCCCGGAGTACCGTACCTGGATGAGGCCCCGGCGGAGCAGCGCGGTGTGAACGCAGCCCGGCACCTCCGCTCGGAGCGACACCGAGCAGTTCCCGCTGCGGAGCCACCAGCTCCCCCGCAGGCTGAGCACCTCCGGGCCGCCCGCGGCCACCGCCAGCGGCACCAACGGCAACACCAGCACCGGCAGCAGCAGCGCCGCAGGGGCCATGGCGACGGCCGCCGGGAGAGCGAACTGGGGCGGTGCTTCGAAGGGAGGAAGCGCGGGAGGGAGGAAGGCCGGCGCTGCTGAGGGCGATCCGGCGCTGCTGAGGGCGATCCCGCGCGGCTGCGCGCGGGGCCTGTGGGCGGCCGAGGCGGCTGTGGCCGGGCGCTGGCGGCCGAGCGCGGCCCGCGGAACTCGAGGGGCAACGGGCGCTCTCCCGCCCCGGCTGCAGCGGCGGCGGGGTACCGCGCACCACAGCCTACCCAGGCGAGTCACCAAACGTGCGGATTGGTTTTCTTTTTTCCCCCCAAGAGGCACGGCGGAACATTGATAAGAGGAGCGATGATACGATTACGAGTCTCTCAGATGCAGCGAATGAACTCGGAGCTCTGGAAAACGGCAGGGAGGTGAGAAGGGATGAGGAAGAGCTGTGACAACACCGCAGCCGTTCTCTCAATATTGGCTCCCTCGAGTCACGAGATTTTATATGGCCTCAGACTTCCACCTCCTTTTTTCCATAAAATTACAGAGGCATATAAAACCATAACACATATAATGAACATCTCAAAGTACTCTGGTTTCCTCATAAAGCAGTGCTGTGGATTTTATTTACAAAAATTTATTATGTTCATCTGCAAAGGGACAGAAGGGTCAGCTCCAAAGAAAGAACCCAAAGTACAGTTTGCAAATTGCACTGTAGCTTTCCTCTGTGCCCTTGCTAGCTTAATCCTTTCATTCACAGTCCAAAATCAGGAATTAAATCAACAAGTTTTTAAATGGCTCTGTGGGAGGCCTTAGCTACTTTCCAGGTGTAACACTCACCCTACTTCATGCTCTGTTCCCACTGACCCCTGGTGCAGAGAGCTCTAGTTCACCTCCATGAACCAGGAATGTTTCACACCAGCCCTCCTGAGCTGAAGCTGTGGAAGTACAGATACCAGAGTTTTGTTTTAGCTCCTTGCTTTCACACACCTATCTCAGCATACCATAAAAACCCACCCAAAATTTGTCTTTAAGGCATGACTGAACATGGTCAACATGCCTATATATATTTTGATACAAATCCTTTTGAGTTGACAACCCTTAGTTTCAATACAATATAAAAATGCCAGTCCTCCATTCATCTACCATATAAAGTACACAATCCAACCACAGGTGATTTTTTTCACCTGTGAGAGCACAAGGGGGGCTGCAGTTCTGAGAAATACCAGTTCAAAGAGAAGGACAGTAGCTGATCTTTTTTCTCTTAAAAAATTTCTGCTACCAACTTTAGAAGGGGATAGCTGGGACCCATACTGTTCAGCAGCAGAAGGCCGTGCAGAAACGTAACTGTTAGAGCAGTTACCATGTGAGTATTTTTAAGACAGAGTAACCCACATTCAATATATTGACTAACTGAAATGCCAGCCCCATTTCAGATCAACTCCCAGCTGGCCTTGTAGTGAGATTGGCAAAACCAGCTATCCTCCTAGATTGAGTTACCCCAACTGACTGTTCATGCTGTAGAATTCAGTCAAAATTAGTATTTTCTCACCTTTAATAGTGCAGACTATAAAATTATTATACATTAATAATAGCAGAAAGCCTTGCTCTGTTTCTGTCCTCATCTGTCAATGAGTAATGTTTTCAGGGCAATCAAACATTTCAGTGTTAAATTCACTGACACAACACTAAAACCATTTAAACGTTGTACTGCTGCTTGGGAGATCTTACAGCATATTATTTCTCAAGAAGCAGATTTACAGCTACCAAAGAACAACTGCAAGCTGGCTCTTTTTTTTTTTTTAAATACATCTTTTTCAGCAAGTCATGTGATAGCTTCCCAGTAAGAAGGAAACTGCATTTCAAGATGTTTACTGTACTTCCGTGTTTTGCCTTTTATTCTTTCTGCTTAAGACTGACTGGAGCAACACACCAAAAAAGCCACAACCTAAAAACAATGCTGTAATTAAGTATTCTGAGAACATGCAGTTCAAGGCTTATAATTAAGTTAAATCATGTCTCATTTTCATGTCCCAGTTTTAGGGTTTGTTTTTTGTTTGAGGGTATTTTTAAACAAATGACATTTTTGCTGTTTAAGATATGAGAGTTTTAAAGGCTGTGGTTTAATCTTTCCAAATCTTAGGACACGAGGCAAGATCAACTGTGTACTTTTTTATTGTGTACCATATTAACACTCTTTCTGAAATACCACAGATTTAGAAGGTTACTACAATTCTTCCTTTATGATACTTCAAGCAGATATTCTTTATCAACTAAGACAAAAAGCTGAAGGCAAAATGATGCATTTGGCTCTATTAGAATAAATCCAGAGTAGTTCCACTGAAGTTGCCCAAATTCTGCCATGTTAATCCAGAAGTCCTTTGTTTCCAATTGCTATGCAATCACTATCATCACAACAGGCTGCTGCTGTTTTCTCTTTCAAATTCATGTCCAGTGAGTTAATGCAAAGGTTTTAAACAAACAGGTTCTTACACATTTGGGTGCAGTACTTCAAGATATTACTGCCCCCGCCTGTCCACCCTGTACCATTCTTCTGCTGAACGTAAATACCTCTGAAGCCAAACAGGTCTTGTGTTCACACCAGTCCACATCAGGGCATGCTGTCTCTGTTGGTAACAGTGCACTGCTGCAGATACCACCACCACAGACATTTCTCAGAGAGGCAAAGCAACTAAAGGATCATCTACCTTGAGAATTTTGTATAGATGCGGCAATATTCATGCACACGTCTGTATGACTGTAAATGCCTTCAGACAGCACAGCATATCCATATGAAAGCCCCACAGCTCCTCAGCATAACACCTGGCCTCTGTTTCCTGACTGCATCTGCAAAACAGAACTGCTGTGCAAAAGAGTAACTCTCTGGGCTGGAATAAAGACAATAGGATGCAGGGACATCTCCAGCTATGGATTTGTAAAGGACATTATTCTATACTTACCTTGAACTCCATCCAAAAGGATGTCAAAAATAAAATGAGGAAATAAATTAAAATTGCTCTTAGATGAGGGTACTATTCATACATCACTGAAAAAGAATGTTGTATTAGGTTATCATGAGCAAAATACAAAGTGACAATCTAAGTGATAGGCCTAAAGTTTCTTTCATAATTATGGTAAAGTCTGTAGGCCATTGCAAGGGGATTTCCTTAGCAAACAAAATTACCCAACACTAACATTCACAAGTAATTAAAAATAAGTATGTAGAAGGGAAGCTACTGCTCCAGGCAAATGCTATAATGGAAGAGGAAAGGCAAAAAATACGTAATAATTTTAAAATTGCATAAGCAGAAAGACAGGTGATACCTTGTGTACAACCTTCAACTTCATCAGGTATGTTGGGGCAAAAGCCTGTATTTGTATCTCTTCATAGCATCTTGCTTTGAGATGAGTTTAAACCACTGGATTTAGGTTTTAGGTCACCACTTTCCATAGCACAGACACAAAAAACCATAAAGATCTTTAAAGCCAGCATGGCCAGATTTCTAAAGTCAAGTTGTTTAGAAGGTGGAATTCCCACAGCTTTTATTCTATTCATTTTATAAA
Organism: Atrichornis clamosus; assembly: GCA_013400975.1. NCBI lineage: Eukaryota > Metazoa > Chordata > Aves > Passeriformes > Menuridae > Atrichornis > Atrichornis clamosus. The sequence goes on from WBMZ01003033.1 coordinate 113,925, forward strand.
TAAATTTGAAACAATCCTCATCTATTTATAAGATTCTGTAACACTGACCATGGCCATTTACCCTTCATTTCGTAAGCAGCAAAGTCAGTATCTGGTGTGGTGCTGTCCAAGCTCCCCTACAACTCTCATTAAAACTTACTTAAAACATACTGATTCTCTGGCACATACCAGAAATAAGTAGTACATATGGGGACATTATGAAACAGCTTGCTTAGCCTTTCTTAAAGGTCTAAAACTTGACAGTCATCTGTGACCACAATACAATGTACGACTGATCCCTAAATGCCTAAAATTAAATCCCTCAAAATGTGGGTATCACAGGTAGCAAACTGTTTCTCCCAAGACAGAAGTTTCAGAGGCTTCACTGAGCCTGTGTACTTGGCACTTTACCAACTGAGAGCAGGACATACCACATAGATCACACTAAATATGAAGCCTACTGTTTTATTGAGTGTTTTCTGTGCAGCTGAGTATTAAGGGAATATCAACAAAGGTTTGTAGCTGATCAACTGGAGGAGTAAATGTAAATGGATTTGGAGTTGCTGAAACAGCTGGGAGCTGCATTTCTTTTTCTAGGTCAAGTGACACCAGACAAATCACTGGGGCAGGTCAGGACCTCTGTTTCTCAGACCTTCAGTGCAGGTAATGCACCTGGCTTCAGCACTATCTGTCCATTCATTTCTGCCAAAGTGACTCTAATGCAAACACCAGGGAATATTCAAAATAAATTTTACTGAAAACTTTGGGTACTCGAGAGACTTTCCTTTACAGTTGAAAGAGGAATGATTGTTTCATCACCTATAAGAATTCCCAGAAATCGTAATCCATGAAGTCCTCACTGAATCAGCTCAAGCCCCACTTATACAACAGCATAAACCAAGAGCATGTCTACATACGAAAAAATATTCACTTGTCTGAATGATTCCAGTGCAAACCCTTTACATAACAGAACTACAACCTCATGCAGTCCAGGACGCTACATGCCCTGTCACTTGCTGCAATGGTACAAATGTCTCAGGAGTAAGAGTTACAGAAATTGATTCATGCACATTCATGAAACAGCCATACTTTAATACGGGCTCTATTTTTTTTCCAAATGACTTCATACAGAAACAGCACTAAAAATACTACTTTATACATACACTCATCTGTAAAAAAAAGCATTATGTGCTTGATTCTCATGGCAACAAAAACGAAAAGATTACTGCAGTATACAACTAGAAGTACTAGAGGGATCAGAGAATATCTAAAATTGGAAACGACCCATAAGGATCATCAAAAGTCCAACTCCCTGCTCCTTGCAGGACTAAAAAAAAAATAAACCATATGACTAAGAGTAACATCTAGAAGATGTTTGAACTGTCAGGCTTGGTGCTGTGACCACTTCCCTGAGGAGTCTGTTCCAGTGACCAACCACCCTCTCATGTGAAGAGCCTTTTCCCAATGTCCAAGCTGAACTTTGCTGATACACCTTCATTCATTTCCTCATGTCCTCTCATAATGTCTGACTAGATTTCTTGGTTTGGCACTACTCAAAACTTTAATATTCTGATATTTACGCTGGAAGAAAGGAAGGCAGGCAGCAGTTTTATGACTAGAAACATTAAAAAATAGCCTTAGGGATTTGAAAAGAATCTTGTCTCTTCAGCTCAGTCCTTGGTGAAAGAAAGGCCCCAACCTCTTCAGGGAGTGGCCATGTCAAGATACAACTCACACACACTTTGTTTATGGCAAAATTCTCATCCACTCAGATGATTCTCAGTGCATCCAAACCATCTGGTGCTCAAATTAGTGCCTACACCTTTGATTGCTGCTACAAGTATCACTGTTCCATGGAAGAACTTTTTTTTTCTCACCACTAGGACAATAGATAAGCGCAAAGGCAACAGCAGCTGTTGGAAAAGTTCTAAAAACCACAAAAGACCACTGCCTGGAATCCTCTGAGATTGTTTCAGCAAGAGCAAAGATCTTCAGCTAGTCTAAACTGGCATAGATCTAATGAAAGGAGGAAAGATACACTGTAACTTCAATTAAAAAATATATGGTCTTGTATAAAATACTCAGCATACATTTTGACGTCTACAGAACACTGTGTCACAGAAGTGCCACAATAGTCTGAAGGTATGTAAAATTTTAATTAGTGAGTTGAAGAGTGAACAGCCACCGAAGCTTTTGGCACTTTTTACATACTAGCAAAATAAACAGCATTCAGCAAACAATCATTTCCAAAGGTATGGCTCTATGATAAAAGGATTTCTTCACAGGAAGCTGTCATGACTCCAGAATGTTATTAAGCACTTAGAGGGTTCAAGATGCAAAATCATCTTGAGTACTTATCTGTCAATAAAGGTTCTACTATGTCAATTCTCTCAGCATTTTTTAAATACAGTTTATCAACAGTGGTTGTACTGACAAATACAGTTTTAAAGGCCTGGAACCATGCCCTGAGGAATTTCAATCCCACCAAAAATATACTTAGAACTACTAAAAAAAAAAATATTTTACGCAATTCAGTCTAATGAAGTACTTCAATATGCCTAGCAAGTTGACAAGTAACAACTTGTCCACAATATTCACTTTGGAGTCCTTCATACGTGGTCAGAGAGATGGTTTACTTGGAGGACAGAAGGGTACAACTAAGCTGCTTCTGTCACCTCCTGCTTCCACAGTTAGCAGTGGGCAGCTTAATGCTGACATGAGAAAGCCACTGCATGACTAGAAAGAGTCACTCATTGTTTAGTGAGTGTCTTGGTGGTAACTTGGAGGTTTTTCAAGACCTCTTTTGTTGTATTCTGGCATTACCAGGGATGCTGATCCACTGTTTATCCTTCCAGCTTCCCGGCAATGACCCATAATCTTAAAACCACCAACTATGATTACTGCTACTTCCTCCTAGCAGAACTCTTCTAGAAGAGCTTATCAGTTCGCTGCAGCTGACTCAGAAAGTACAGCTGGCTGCCCTCTCCTGTGTCCACACCCTAAATTATTCATGATGTATGTGTCAGCATATGCTTCATGGTAACTTCTCTTTAAAAACTCACTGAGACTTAAAACATTGAGCTTTTCCCCTTCACTCCTTGGATATCTGCACTCTGGATTCCTAATCCTAATACATGACCTTTGTTTCCCCTATACTCATCTAACCTAAAAACTTAGGGAAGTTTCTTAACCCATTTTTTCAGTATTTTTACAAGCTCACCTCCCAATTAGAACTACTGCAGCAATTGACAGAGGAGGAAGTTTTGCTACCCCTTCCCCTTTTCTTCATGCTTTGCACCTCAAGAGGCATTACTTGCCCTACCAATTGTATAAAATACTGGCTCATAAATTGGAAGCACTGAAAGAGTCTCCAGGCACTGCCTAGCTAAGTTACATGAAAGACATTCCCCATCAGATGATTAGGAAAGGCAGCAAAGGCAGCTGTCTGGCAAGGCAGGTGTATGTGGAAAGAAGGAGTTCAGGTCTCTAAAGGGTGGAGACAAACAGCCAGGTGACTGTGGGAAGGAAAACAAGGTTAGGAGGGCTGATTGGTCCACTCCAACCTATTCCTGTATCTGATCTCCTGCCCTGGGAACAGAGATGTTCTAACTTCAGTTAAACAGCAAAGGGCAACTTCTCTTTTCATCTTCCCTTTTTTTTCCCCTCCCACCCCTCATAACGCACAGCATAATGCATGTGTAAGACAGGAAGATGCCAAATCAGTCACCTTTAAAAAAGAGATTTAAAAAGGCTGTTTCAAGTTCTACATCCAGAAGTTTCAAGGTAACTGCTTGATGTTTTTCCACAAGCCTGTCCTTTCATGTTTCCATTCTCAAAAATTAGAATGTTTTTCTACATCAGTCTTATCAGTATTGGAAAAAATATTATGTGCAAAAATATGATTGAGGGTTAACTGCATTTTCGCAAAGCTTGATTCCCGTATCATTTATGGTTAATTCAAACTGAATGCTTTTTTACTTCTCAGTTTGTAAATAGTTAAGGCTATGAAAATTCACATCCTTTGAACTGAAACAGTAATTCTGAGTGTGAAGTAGGAGAGGAAAAAGAGAGCTAAGTTAAGTAACAGCCATCTACCTACCTCCTTTCTAATTCAATTACTTGTGATTGTGTGATGATACCTTGGATGTTGCTTTCAATAAATTTGGAATGGATTCTCAGGAACATAAATCATGATGTAAACAAGAACTTAGGACAGATCCTCAAGAAATACAACTCAAACTGTAAAAACATTAAGAGCAGTTAGTACAGACAACCAATAGAACCGGGGGTCACAATTAATTTACACGAGAAAGCTCTTCCTCTTATGCTTGTTAGATTCATCATCTGCACTTGCCTTCTGGCAGCTTGCTACTGAGCTTAAACCAGACAGGTATGCTTAAGAGATGCAATGCTTTAAGGGACTCGTCACAGACACAGAGATTGAACACCACTCAGTCCCAAATACTAAATTCAATTCTCCAATCCATTCTATAAAAATATCAGTGCCATGTTCCAGAAGTTGTATTGTTCTCCACTAAGTCTGTTACCTGAGAACTCCTACAATCACTAACAGTGATCCTCTCCTCAATGCTCTTCTGAGTACAGACACAAAATCTAGTAGCTTACGAAGAGATCTGGACCTCTTACTCCAACAAGAGCATTTCAAACTTTGCAATAGGAAAAAGAATAAAATGGTTATATTGAATTGATCCTTCAATTACTGAGAATCTGTGAATTAATTAAGTTTTCAGCATTCATTGTCAGAGCAGGATTAATACCATGGCAAGTGATCTGCAAACCTTATTTTAGCAAGAGTATCCTTCCCCAAAGAATTAACAGCTTCACACTGAACAGTGATCTTTGCCGGAGTTATGACATATCTTCACTATTTACCTTCACAGATTTGCCAGGAAGAAGGTGTTATAGACACATCAAGTTCCATACATAAGGTTGCAAACTGCAGTTCCTCACACAGATTCCAACAGGGTCAGAGTTGCATGTTCAGTAGAAAGCTGTGTTCCTGAACATTCCCTAAAAAAACCCCAATGCCCCACAAAACAAAACCAAAACAAATCCAACCAAACAAAAAACCTCAGGACTCAAGACTGAAGTTTCTTTTTTGATTTGCATCAAAGACTGTAAGATAAGAAGTGCTGCAGCTTACCTGGCCAGAGGGGAAAAAACCAAAATAGGCTTGATTTAAAAACAAGTACAGGCTTCTCTTCCCCTCAGCACAGATGAAAATACCATATTCACTGTGTACCAATGCTTTCAGAGACAAGATCACCAGTTAGGCAGCTGTTCAAAACACAGGGAACAGCTTAATTTTTGCATTCCCTCTGATAAAAAAAACACAGCATCACTAAACTTGAATCAAAAATCCCATCCCAGAAAAAGGTAGAGGCATTTCCAAATTCTGGCCTAGTATGCCAAAGCAGCTGGGGAAAAGCCAGCTTCCCAGCTCTTCAGCTAGCGTTTCTCCCATGGGAACATTGTATCACCATCTTCTAAGCAACTGGTCATACTCCGCACGTTAGGTCTGTGATGGGACAACGTACAGTTAATAGGAAGATCAGTGAAGTTTAGGCAAAAGCCAGAATTACCTAGATCATTTGCAAAACCTAGGGCTCTTAAGTACAGAGCTTGACTATTTCTGCTTGAAGCTCCTGAAGGGGAACTAATCTCAGCAACAGCCATTTAGTGAGAGCAGCCTGCTCTCCCAGAGTACAGCAACAACCCCAGAAATCAAAGATCACTATTAAAAGCTGTTAAAAGCTGTTGAGATCAACACTGTGTTTCCTGATAAAGCTTTCTCCCATCACGAACTAAAAACCTTCAGTGTTGGAAGAAAATACTGAAGTCTTACCAATACTTCTAACGCATAGACAAAAAAACCCCAACCAACCAGCCAAAAGCTCTTTTGGGCAAACAAGGATGTTTACCAAAGAAACGTGGTACTCTGTGTAGTAATTTACACAGAGCTGTCCTATCAAATTCACTGGTTCACTTCTGGCACCTATCACTGTAAGGATTACGCCTGTCACCTCTTCTAACCTACCGAAGCAGACAGCTGCTCTAGAAATAGTTACAGCCCTTACTGCTGCTTACCTGGAAGCTACTGAACTCTTTCCCCCACAACTGATTGACATTAAACAAACCACTGCAGTGCAAAAAAAGGACGCTGACAACTTTGAACTATCCCTGCAGAAGACTGAGTGCTTGCTTCTAAATGCACTGGAGACCAAAGTTACTGCAGAATTTACTGCTGCATTAACCAAGAACGCTAAGTCAGTTTATGGGCATCAGCTAAACCATCACAAACACCTGTGATGTGGAACTGTTCTCCACACACCTGCTAGAGCTCATCTGTCTCCACTCTGAATTGCTTTTCCTAAGGGTTATTCTAAACCGCTAATCTCCATCAGGCTTAGACAGACACTTAAAATCACCATTTATCACCTATTTTATTCCAATTATTTTGAAACCAGCTGGTTTTACACTAGACTGCATGAATTGACAGCAACACATTTTCACTTCACAATAATACAGGCAGCTTATCTCTACCTTCTGTACCTTCCATCATGTACTTACCCAGTTTTGTTTCCTGTGCTACTGTGCTTTCTCTGCATTGGCCCTGCACCATTATCAACATATAAGCCCTCAGCCTTACACTGAAAATATTTTAGCTGTAATTCCAACTACTTTTTAAAATATGCAACAACTGCCTATCAGGATCTTAATCCAACAGTTCTTCAATTCATGCCTATTTTATATTTATATTGAAGGGCACTGGGATAAAATACCATCCATTTAATGACACCAAAAAACCAAAGAGCATAAAGCAAATTAATCCAATGAGTAGCTTTTTTTTTTGCTTTAATTTTTGAAGGAATTAATATAGATTGTGTTCTAGTAAAATAACCTTTATACTTTAAGATCCTTCAACTGATTTAAAATTTTTTTGGACAGCTATAAACAGAGCAAGAAATTTTCAGCTGAATTCCAACTACGCTTTCAGTTTTACTAGGGACTTGTAGACTGAAGATTTCTTCTAAATCACTAGCCACATCTGATGTGGCTAAGGTATCTGCTTCAGACGATAATGCCTGTTAAAACACTGGTTTTTATAGCGATGAAGGGTTTGAAATAAAATGGCTAAAAAGAACATAAGGGGAGGCTGCAGAAAATAATACAATACAAACAGTTTTTTAGAACATTTCTGGCTGTGAATATTTAAACTCTCACGATATCTGCTAATTAATGCAAACTCCTTTTTGCATAAGCAACTATCTAATCTAACACGACCAGTATTGTACATTAGCACACCTATCTACTAACTAGCTGTCTTTTCATCATTTGCCAGACCGGAGTTCCATGCCTCCATAGCAACCAAAGTTTGCTGTTGTGGTCTGCTTAAAGCCAGACTTTTCAGAAGAAGTTAGCATCTATAATCTTTATATCAAAACTACAGCACAGCGCAACTGAATAGAACGTTTTTACTCAGGCATTCAAAAATGTGTGTATACTCATTTTTCAACCAATACAGATGGTGTGTGCATCAGAAGACAGAAAAAAAAAAAATCCCTAACCAATACTACAGATCAGGTTTTTCCTGCATCCTGAAAAGACTTTTTTTGTCCTTACAACCACTCAAGGTTTTTCAAGTGAAACTTGAATAAGCTGGCTGCAATCATGTTGTTAAATTCAAGCCTCAAACAGAGCAAGAAAGCTTTAAAAAATTATTCCAGAAATAACATTCTAGTTTCCTTCCTTGTTGTATGTCTTAAATCTAAGTGCCTTGGCTTGACACTTTGTCCTCCATAAATACTCTCAAAAAATAGCCATTTTAAAAGATTTTGTTTAGCCCAAGTCTTTTAGGATGGAGCTGACCCATGTTCTGAAGCTATTATGGTATATATCATGCTGAAATATATTTTTTACGTCAGCAGGACAGGACAACCCACTTTTCCCAAACCGTAATTTTTTACATGAAGTTCAAACCCGAAGTTTTTCACCCTCCCTATGTTCCAGTGTAATCAAGATCCACTACGTACTTTTTAGACTATCTGTGATTCTGGTAGGTAGATTACTCACTGAGGTAATCACTAACCAAGCTTTTTGTTCTGCTAAGTCTTAGAATTCATTATCTCATTAGCTCCCGTCTACCAGCTCCTCCCCTTGCCCCCTTGCTTGAACAGCAAACCCAAATGTAACTTCTGTAGGAAGCACACACGAGACATTCCCGAGTCTGCTTCAAGGACAAAACACCTGCCATTCCCACTTCAGACCATCAGCATGCATCTGTAACATCTACAGTTCTTCCTCATTCTTTTGTCAAAATACACTTCCTAATTACAAAAATTACCACAGTGGGACCACGACAGATGCAAAGAGACACGTTGTGGTCCAAACACAATTTCCATCTTCAGTGTAGTATTTTAGTATTTTGTCCTCCCCTGACCCTCCATCATCCACAACTCCTTGTTTTATAACACCAGGTGCCTTACACCCCACAAAACACCCTTCTAGTTGATCGTGTAAGCGACTTCAGGGGCTGTGACTCCCAGAACAAAGTAATAAGCATCAAATGAACATAATTACAGAAAACAATTGAGAGCAGCATATTTATAAGCTTAGAAACACAAACTTTTACCTCAGTTGCAATGCTACTGGCAGCTGTATCCCAATTTTCCAGCAAAAAGGTGTAAGCTGGCTTGCAAAGCAGAAATGCTGCATGAACTGCAATTTCATCAACAAATTTCAGAAAGTCTTCATCGAGGCATGTACTGCTAAAGAGCGCCCAGATTTCTACATTTCAAGTCAACTAGACTTGAAAATTTCAAGTTCACTTTCATAGTTTAGAACCAGAACAAACCATGTCCAAACTACATGATCAAATTTTTATAAAAATTAAGGTTTAACATTTATTTTACATCTAGCTTTCCACATCCACGTAGGGACAAGGAATCAGAATGTACATAACTATAAGCAGTGCAAAAGTGGTGCCAGTGAGAAGTCACAGATGCACAATAAAGTGATAATACAAGACTAGAGAAAATGGAACTATGGATGTTAAGAATGGAGACCAAAAAGATTAAACAAGGAAAAATATGAAGGAAGAGCGCAGGAAAAAGGAAGAGTCAGATGTTTAATAATGCCCTTGTTGCTGCAAAGATAAACTAATGGCACAAGACAATGTTTCTTGTAGAACAAAAATCCAATAGCAATGAGTCTTTATTCACGTTTAGTCACCTGACATGAAGAAAGTGTCTGTTGCATTAAAATAGTCATCAATGTAAATGGCAGCATGGCTGAACAAGTCCTTTTCAATGGTAACGAACATCCCACATAGTAAAGTCACTTCAACACAGCCTCATGACAATTCCCACATCAAAACAGTACTTTATTTTATAATTTTTTTTGCCTCATCATTACTCCCACATTAAGATCTTTCAGTTGTCAAGTGTACAAGGTGAAGAAAAAGGTTCTCAGTCAGCAAACACAGGTGCATCAGGAAGTATCTCCACAATACACCACTTCAGATCTGCTGGGTCCCAAGTCCATCCTTGAACACTGGGCTCCCAGCACCAAGTGTAGCACACTACTACGGCTACACTGCTATGTTAGCTTATTAATTCTGCATACACCAGGCCGAGCAATGTGTCAACCTGCAACAGACTGAGCATTAGAACTGAAAACGGCAGAAGATTCACTCTATTGAACTTTACATCATTATTTGATGTTAAACAATGAGGCAAATGCCAACAGTATATACAAAAACCAGCTTTGCTTTTACAAAAGATTTTGTTTCCCATATTGATTAATCCAGGCAGCTAACTCATTGGTTTATGCAACTTTATTGAAGAAAATAAATCAATTACTAGTAGAGCTATTAGTTGATCACTCATCCATTGACAACTTGCATCATTTATTCAGTGCTATATTAAACAGTGTTTTGGAAGACAGATTAACTAATAGCTCCAAGCCTCCTAACAAAATTTAAATGAATTACAAAAATGTTCTTAAACCCTATTTTGGAATACAAGGGATGTTTGACTTCCGATTTCCATTCTCTGTAAAACAAGAACTGGTCATTCCTTTATTGACATGCATAAGATACATCACATTTTCTGTTCTGCTGATGCTATAGATTCAGTACCAATTCTCCAGACACATCAGTTATGAGCAAAAGTATATAATAAAACCTCAGTCCTCTAACACTGGAAGGTTTGGAACAAGATGGATGTTGCTTACAGCAATGTTACTTCTTTGATGGGAGGAAACTGAACATCCATCTCCCCTCCCCCCTTCAGGTGGTATCTTCAGTATCTGTTAGAGCAGTGAGGAATGTTTGTGTTTTTAATCTCATAACCAAGTTAGAATGAAGACATTGGCCACATAATACACATGCTCCATTAAAAAAAATTCTGAATCTTGGGCAATTGTTCTTGTGTAACTACTTTACAGATTCTAAAAGCAGTTATTGTCCAAAGCTGGAAGAACTAAAGTCTTCTCAGATGAGCATGTGCATGAATGGAAGGAGGTAAACAAAAAAATAAAAAAGATGAGGTCTGATAGGGGAGCAGCCGGATAAGAAAATCAAAAAAGGAACAGTAATTTAAAGTTTATTCCAGCTATAATGCAGGTTATTCTGACTTTAAGGTAGCATCACATGGCATACTTCTGAGTCCATTCCCGAGATATTCTGTTGTACCTGGAAATAAAACCAGGAAGTGAATTAATGTCAGCATGAAAATGACCATTTTCTGAACAGTTTATGATTAAGATTTTATACCATCTCCTTATTCTCTTTACACTGCAAGAAGTCTCTTTTTGTACCAAGACATACTGAAACTGAAAAATCTGAAAAATTCCCTTCCTAGACCACTTAAGATATTCTCTAATTTATAGGAAAAACTTCAAATCAAGCAAATTTGCTAGAAGCCTTATGAAAAAATAACTGAAAGAGAAGGAATAGAGACTATCTGGGATAGAAGAAACAAAGCAAGTATTTTGTTTAAATAATGTTCTTAAATTAAGGTAACAGTATATCACATGCCATTAGATTATTTGGTTAATATCACTGGATACAAAATGTAAAATTTCTCATTTTAGAGAAAAACAACACTAAACATTTCATTGCACTTAATACTCTCTTTCCACACAAATATACTGCTCAAACTTTTAAAAGGACATTAGAAGACTATTTAAGTACACTATTTCCACAGGAACTGAGCTGACAATTAGTTTCTACTTAACTCCATGCTTGTCAGTAAGAAGTTAATTTTCAACTACACAAACAGAACATAATCCCCATACATTTCCTCATTTGTATGTGGAAGACACTGCTGATTAAAAATAGTTGAACTTTGGGTTGTCTAAATTCACTCATGTCTATACATGAGGTCTCACTACAGGGCATCACTTTGGACCAAGTTTTGACAAAATCTGAGTAAATACTTACCAGAACAAGCTGACAACCTGGCTCAGAATTCAGTAATTACTATTAGAATTGCTCAGTAATTCACACTAACTTTTCTTTTTGGCCATGCAAGAGTAGTATCTGTGAGAAATAGTGACTAACCAATTCATTACACACTAACCACAGATCAAGCTGTTAAATTTCCAGGTTCAGTAACTGGTGCATCCATTATCTGTTAGTTAATCCAGTGCCTGAGAGCATGCAGCACCCAAGTGCTGACAGATTTCCATTTTGTTAAATGCACCGTAATTTACAAATATTCTTACCCTACAGCATAGCGTATTTCTCTGTCCACTCTCTTGCTAACCTATTGTACCTAATTGGACAAATATATTTAGCATTAATATATAGATATTAAAAAACCAAAGTCTGCTTCACAGAATTCTATCTGTGCAAAATGTTAAAAATACCTAAGGAAAATAAAGTTGTTGCAACACAGATAGGAGAAAAATTTTGCAGCCTATTTTCAAGGGGAGAACCGAAATTAAAGGCCAAGCTGCTTATGAATGAAAGCATCAAAACAACAGCTATCTTTTCTCCCTTGTGAAGATCTAACTATATTTATGCACAGTAAGCAAAGAAATGGGCAATATATATACTATCAGATACTTCCACACGTGAGAAGATGTTTCCTTCACCCACAACTTCAAAGATGCTAAGCTCCTTTGTTTTTAAATTATGTACTACCAAGAACAGTCACTTCTTTGACACACAAGTTTTCTCCATGTCAGATTTTCACAAAAGGCTCACTGAACACAACTCCTCTCTGATAATGCACTCTTACAGAGTCTATTAACATACCAGTCTCAGGCAATTCTGTACTTACTTGTCTCTGTCTGTTTTATAGATACGTGCAATCTCTGGCACTAGTGGGTCATCTGGATTTGGATCACATAACAGTGAACAAATGGATAAGAGAACTGTAAAAAAAAAAGAAAGCATTCTCAATAGCAAAACAGGAACCACAGCCTCAGAAACAGTAACAGCACAGATCTTTACGTTACCACAGTGTCGAAACAGGAGAGGACCTAGAAAGTATTTTCCTGATAAAGAGCCATAATAAATTCATAACTCACTCTAAGTAAAAAGCCCAGAATAACTTCAAGGTTTGTAAGAACTATCTGCTTCCTATTTCCCAATACTAACAGCTGTAAGTACACGAGAACTGCACTGTTGTACCCTGCACTATGATGTAACGCAGCAGCCAACAAAAGCACATTATGTACTCTGATGAACAGCACATCCACGGTTTTTATCACTAAAACTAGAGAATCTTCAAATTTAAATTTTTTGGTTTTAAATCAGACTGAATTCTGTATCTGTTGTACGAAAGGTAGGATTACCCTGGTCTGCACTGATAAAACTACACGCATGTTGAATAAAAACCCCAAAGAGTAACACTGTTGTAGGCAACTATGAGGACTTCATCTTCTACTCTCACAACAGCTTTAAAAGAAAATAGTGAAGCATTAAAATATAGGGAATCCACATTCAAATCACAAACTGACTGTTTGGACAGACAGGAATTACAAGTTCTCTAGACAAAAGGGCACTTTGATGGATCTTTTGAAGCCACAGTGACCAGTGGGTTTGAGGCAAAACAATCTGATCACCATGAAAATATTTGAGAACTATGTTATTTACTGTAGTAAAATGAGGAAAGCCACAAATCTTCTATTGCAACACAGCATCAACTTATCCTGCAGTAGGATCAGTAAACTTAGTTCATGAAGTAATGTAACAGAATGCCAGTGCACCTTGGCAGAAAGCAACATGTATCAATAACAGATCATCTAACTCAGATATGCCAATATAACTATGCATGTAATTCTAGACAGACTGAAAAAAGCATGCAAATTTCATTATTAAAAACTGATTTTAAATTAATCTTTCATTTTATGGGCAGCTGCAAACAAGCAGTTTCTCAGCCTTAGCTTGAATACATCACCACTGGCCTATTTCAATCCAAATGTTGGCAAATTCCTCTGGGACCAAGCTAGCAAACTCTTACTAAGAATACTGAAACAAGTAAGTGGCCAGACAAGGCCTTAAATAGCCATGTAGCAGAAAGTGTTAGAAAAAAACCCAATATCCATTAAAAATGCAGTATCATTATCAAACTGGCAAAACATAGGCTTGAGTGAGTAAAGGAAAGGGAAGGAAAGTGAAGGGAAATCAAAGAGATGTGTTAGAACTCAACACAATCAAACCTAAAAGCACAGTATTCAACAAAAGATGGAAACATTTCTCCTCCATAAAAGTTACCTTTAGAAATAGTTAAAGCAGGAGACCACTGTGATCTTAGAATATCAAGACAAATGCTGCCATTACTGTTAATATTTGGATGATAGATTCTTGTTGTAAATGCAACCTGCAACAAAAAACAGACAAAGAGTGTGTTTCGGTCTACGACAATGACTGCATCCTTTGTTCTCAGTCGAGCTATTAGTCAATTTAATTTACTCTAAAAAAAAAAAAGGATTAAGCAGTTAAACTGCATCAAATCCAGGGAAATGCACCCAAGCCACAAGCTCTCTGTCTCCCACTACCAGGCACTATTTCAAACAGAGAGAGGGCAAATACGAGGTTTTTAATCACAGCTGCCTTATCATAGACACTCAACAGAAGTGCCTGAACCACAGTAACACTGCTGTCACAGAGCTAAGGAACTTTGAACACTGCAGTCACTCCAAGGGTACACTTTCATATTGACTGAAAACTGGAAGACAAAGCTAGCAGTTGATAAAGCTACCAAGAAAGAGCAATTACTGCCTAACTCTAACAAATAACCTCTTCATTTGATTTTAGGCACTCAGCAAGTTAATCCCTACCCATACTGTCACATTCCTACAGACCAATCCAAACAGCTCTACTAATATTTGACAGTCCCCTCAGCAAGAATTCTATTATAGTAACACAAAGCTAATGAGTTTTCCTGTCAATCAAGAAAACCAGAAATAACCTCAAATATAATTTCAAGAGATTCAGAATTCACACACATGGATTTGCTCATAAAATATATCTAACATACCCATTCTTGTGCTAGTCAGCACGGGATCCAGATATCTAATATATGATAAGAATGCATGAACAGAAGGGAGGAATTAACAATACTACAACATGGAGGCTTGACAATTTCTACCCTGTACTCAGTTCTTTAAAAAGCACTAATTTCACAAATGAGAAAGCAATGCTTACCTTAGGTGGTTTAAATGGGTAGTCTGTGGGAAAGTGAATTGTCAAGAAGAATACACCACCCTGATATGGACTGTCGTTCTGTCAAAGCAAACAAATAATTCTCCTATTACCATCTTTAGGACTAAGTATCACTGAAGATCTTGTTTTTAAATAAATAAAAGCAGAGGAAATTTGTTTAAACAACCAAAATGTTTAATCCACAAATACAAGTCAAATACAATTAAAATTCAATTACTATTTCCTAAGGTAAGCTATACAGAACGCATACACGTCACGTTCTGTGTGGACCTCTCCAAGCTCATGCATCATAAAATCCAATTTCTCTGACAATACACTCAGGACTATTTGGCAAAAGCATTCAAATGCTTCTGAGATAGCTCCAAGAAGTAATGTTAACAGAGTGGGTGTCCTATAAGATTAAAAAACCTCCAGTTCTGTCTTTGGAGCTTATTTGTTATGACCTCCCAAGTTTAGAGTGGCCATGGACTCCCATTCCCTCCCAAGTTCTGTTCTTAGCTTCAGTCCTGCAGAAAACCTATGAATACACAGCTAACTCCTTGTTTATTGAAAAAAACCCCAGAAGATCCCAACAGAAAACGCCAACCACCCACCAAACAGACAAAAAAATAATCAAGATTCAACTTAATTCTTCCTCCCTTTCTGTATTAGAAATTCACTGTAACCTAGTATGGGAGAGTATTTTACATTTCCCTGCTCCAAGGAAACAATTATGGGGATAATTCATTCAGGTGTCAACCAGAAGCACTAAAGCAACATGTGGACGTAAAAAAATTATAGCAAACAGAGGGAAAAAAAAATGGAGTGACTAAACAGGGATTGTATAAATTAGCAGTTACAATAAGTAAGAAGCAAAAAGTTTTTACTCAGAACTACAACTAAATTTCTGAAATAGAGATAACCATTTCACTGTTTAACTTAAAGAACATCTTGCTTTTCACTCTGGATTTAGAGCCAGGAAAAATGAATTTGAGACATATACAGTACACTTCTGCAGTATTTGTGAACAGAATTATCATATTAACTGCAAAAACCAATGTAAGGAAATAACTACATATTACTTACTTAAATACCAGAAAATGAAAATCTGCAACACAAGACAAGGGACTCAAACCTGACAACATGCAGGTTATACCCTATCCAATCTCTGACGAAAACCTAGTGATCAAGATATAGCCTCTTGTATTTGGTCAAGAGATAGCATATGAGGCCTTGAGGAGCCAAAGAAGTACTAACCCTTTTACTGTACATATTCTGGGGGTATGTTTTTGCAATTACAGAAATTCCTCTTCAAATTAAACCAATTGCATTAAACCAATGCAAGCTCTCTTATACCTATCCAAGAAAGTCACAGCCTGTACAATATCCAATAGCAGAGGTGGAAGACCAGGTAATTGGTTCTACAATCCCTGTCTGTTATTAAAGGCAACACCACAGGAGCACTAACACTACACTTCTCTCAGGATACTCCCCCAATCTGGAAGCAGGAATGCAGACCTTTTGACACCACAAAAACCACATGGGAAAAAAGGAGCTGTGCATTATTAAACCAGAAGGGAAAAGTAAAAATAATAATCTCAATTTAAATTCAATCAATGCTTAATACCTCATCACCATGCAGACACCAGCCACATAGAATCATCATACCCAGCGTAGTGCCAAAACATTCCTTGCCATTTGAGCATGAATATAGCTATTGAAGAATTCTATCTTTTTGAGGTACCTGGTTACAATCAATGAGGACCAGCTACTCTGGGATGAAGACGTATTTTTCCAGACTGGTGAAGCTCTAATAGCGATCTAGTAACACACCTGTAGCTATGTACATAAAGCCAGGACCATTCAGCATCACTGATATCTAACTCCTACTTTGTAGCCCCACCAGAGGTTTGTCTTCACAAGTTACAAAAGGTTTTGTTTTTTAAATACAGATAACCAGTGCTGAGAACTCCAGATGTGAAGTGTTTCCAGATTATATTTTCAACAGAAGTAAACATCTGCCTTCCTTAATGAGGAAAAAGTCACATTCAGATTTCAGATGCTTACTAAACATTTAACACAGACTTTTCTCCTCCAGTCGTAAGTAAAACCTCACATTTCAGTTATTCTTCTCCCCTTCTATTCCTTCAAGTATTTAAGACCTCAGCATTATGACACCCTACCAAATAAAGATTCCCTGTTCTAAGATACACACAAAAACATCCCAACTAACTCCTTAGTACCAGCTCCTAGTACAAAGTTCATGCTAGATTCAAACTTTAGAAAAAGTTAAAATTTCTAGTCAAAGTTTCTAGATATTAAGTGATAATACATAACACTGCTCTAGAGATCATTTCAGCTGAAATACATGTCCTCATAAAACACTGCAACAACAAAATAAATTGTGTTTTTTCCCTCCCTCATTTTCTTCTACTGCAATGAGCACCTCTAGAACTTATGTCAGGTGAGTTAAAAAACCAAAGTAAACCAAAAACCCCACAGTTCTCTGCTCAATAGCAACTACTCATTTAGTATTACATCACAAGAATTAGAATACTTACAGGTCCCATAATTGTGGCTTGCCAATGAAACACTACAAAAGAAAAACTCCGCATTATTATCTATGCATGATATGCTTTGAGTTAGCAGAGCAAAACATTAAAACTTAAAGCTACTTACTGTCATCTCCAACGGGACCTGCTGAACACTGTGCTGGAGGATCACGGGCTAAGTCACTAAGTTCCTTTAAGAAAAAAAAAAAAAAAAAGTAATTTTCATTCAGTGTCTAGCAAAAACCTTGAACAGTTTTTCCATACACAAACACAGAAGAATGTGCAATTAACAACTATAAGAACCACTAGATCAGTATCAAAAATGTCTATAAAAGACAAGAAGCACCGAAACCAGCTACGAAGGTAAACAGCTGCAATGACTATGCTTTTCCAACTACATGTGTGTCACTACTGTGAAGACATTCCTGCTGAAGAAAGAAGCAGGACACAAAGCTTGAAGATGGCCAAGTCTAACCACTTTTTGGTCAAGATTTCCAAGGATTCAGTATTAGCTAGAGAAGCCTGAAGTGGAAGGAGAGAAAACTGTTGATGAGTTTTCATGAAATAGAAAGCACTACGTATGTAACAGCTGACATTAGAACTAAGAATAGAAAGAAGAAACTCCACAGAAACTTGGTTTCACTTTACCCACTACCTGCAGCAGGGATATATCTTCTAAAGATTAAAACAGGAAAATTAAAGAGGCTGACAAGTGCTATAATCAGGCAACATATCCGTATTTTTTAAACTTTAAGACAGTTATGGCTTTAAAATTCAAAACAACTGAGCTGCAGAAACTGTTCCCTCCCTCCCACATTACAGAGGAATGGAAACAAACTTCAGATGGAGGATTCCTTGTGTAGCAACAATACTGCCGTGATTGTTTCAATGCTCCACAAATCATTTGTTTGGACAGTGTCTTAAAATAAAATTTACACTTTTAGCTGAAGTATGTAACAACCATCTTCTTTCTTCCCTGCTCCCCCTTGAATCTAAAAAGGCCTTTAAGAGCTTCTACAAATCTGCATTTGTCATGGTACCTAGTCATGAGAAAAGGCAAAATCTTCAAGCCCCTCTTCCATATATTAACAGTTTCACACAAGTTTTTTTATTTCCTGCAAGTCTATACAAGCCATTAAACCAAGAACTTTGTCAGACATTTAAGAAACCCAGGCATACCTATTACGCTGGAAACATATGCATATTTGGACCAGACAGCTAACTCTTGCCTGGGAAGATCTTAATGTACACTCTTTAAGTTTCATAAATTCTGCACTTCATAAAAGTTTACTTAGTGTAAGTCAACACAAAATGAAGAAGAAAAAAACTTATGTTCCCTGTAACATAAACACCTTGTTCTTTGTTAAGATGCTAGCTCCTGCAAACATAGAAATAACACCACTTCAACCTGTGGAAGTCCATTCATTTAAAAAACCCAAAACACAAACCCACAAACAACAAAAACAGAGCACCCAAAGCCCACACCAATCCCCCTCCCCCAAAACACCAAAAAAATTTAGTCCCAGATTTCCCCTCCCTGCATGGGTTAATTCCGATGAACTTTCTAATTAGTAAGATTTAAGTTTTGCACTGGCATCAGACTGTTTTACAAAATGAAACTGTATCAGTTTTGATAAGCAACAGCACAATGACATCAATATTACAGCTCATTTCACTGCTGTTGTCTTTTAGAAGCATGGGCAACAACAGCTCTTTCCAGATCATCACAGTAAATCCATTTAGAATGCATTTCACTACACTCCCTAGATATTATTGAGGGTCCCTGTGATAGACTTCTTAGTATCACTTATTAGGTCTATAGGTTGTTCATTACCCTTCAGAAAAATTTGCTAGGTTAGATTTATGTTATCCATGTAAAGGCAAACAAGAAATGTACAAGAAGCTTCATACAGAAGCTTTTTTTAAATTTTCAAGGCTTTTTTTTTTCCCCCATTTAACAAATACAGCATGTTTTGTTAGTCAGGCTTACTTCTCATCAAAATATATTCTCCATTTCTAAGAATGATCAATCATTTCCAAAATCTGAGAGGAACAAAGATATCATGTAACTTAAAGAAAGCTGTAGCAATAGAATAAGCAGAAAGACACAAATGTTATTATTTTAATACAGTTGTACACTTACTACTGGATTATTTGATTTAATCGTGGAAGAACATTTAGGTCCTGTTATTTTTTTTAAACTATCACAGGGACTAAGAACTATGAAAAGGCACTTCATGCATTTTATGAAAATTATGAAATTGAGCAGCATGAAAACAAGGATGATAAAAGATCAGCATAAAGTGGACTGTCAGAGATGTGTGCATTAGACTAGTGAGCTCTTCAGAAGGTACTGCTATCTTCAGAGAAACAAGAATTTAGTACTGAAGATAAAAACAGGTATTTTACCACATCAGGAAAATTAGTAATTCAAGTAGGAAAAGTAATTGCAGATGTAAGACATATTAAATTTAGTAAGTTCCCGTGAAAAGTTTGTGCAAAAAACCCTTCGGTAATACTAAAAATAATTTAAAAGTTGAAATAAATGAGTTTCAATACTCCAGACTCCAGTCATTTCAAAATGTATATCTATATAGTTACTCCTTTTAACTACTTCAACTGTTCTAGATAACAAACTAGAACAGATAAAAAAAGACTAAACAAAACATTAACAAAAAGACTGAAGTTTTGTCTGGTCCAAAACACTTAAGTAAAAAACACCCTAACTGTGCTAATCAAAGCAGTTCAATATACAGATAATTTTAGGAACACATGATACGCCACTTGGCGTTTCACCCACAGAGCAAGTAATTCACCCACTAAATTTGGAAAGAAAAAAAAAGCTGAGGTGGCAAACACTTGTATTTGTCTCTCTCGGGTACTATGGTCAGAAAAGCTTGTAGTAAGCTGTTTGCTTCAGCAGAGTGTGAAAGGTTATGGAAGAACTTGGGCAAACATGAAGCAAACCCTGGCTCACAGTAACACCAGACCTACTTTGTCTCCCTGTTGAGTGACACTTCACATCTACACCAAGAGGGGAGGCTTTTTGCAACAAGGGAGTGGAAAGTTCTGAGTAACTTTAAAAAGCACCTCCTGAAAGCTACAACTCTACTGAATCCAACAGCAAACTGGAATAACTGGAAACTAAACAAGCAGAGGCACGTGGGCCGTGAGATCTGGAGAGCAGTTGAAGCATTTCGTTCAAGGAAAGGAAGGATCTTTTTTTTTTTTTAAAGCTTCCCACTCAGCAACATAAATACAAACCTACTTTTCTTCTCATCTTAGCAATCAAGAGTAACAATTCTATAACACAAAAATATTTCATCTGTAATATTTCTACATATAAGAGCCTTCTGCTTCTCGTATTCCTTCTACTGCCATACCTACTTCTCCAACTTTGCTTCTTTTTGTTAACATGGTTTCAGTAGGGCTTTCTCTTTATCAAGAGGTATTAAACTACATCCCTAATTTTCTTAAAAATCCCCGAAGTAGAATCCACGTTTTCCTGGAGTCACTTGTTACAGTTTTTCACTCTAGGAGATGGCTTAAAAAAATCCCCCAAAACAAACACGAAACTCCCAAGAAGCAAGTGTGAAAGACTTTACATGGAAACAAGTAAGGCAAATTTGGTCCAGTGACGTGTTATGCACCTATCGGAAAGGATTAGTCTTGAATTACAACCGTGACCAGTAGTCTCTGTCACTGCCAGAGGTTTCCGGTACAGCTCCAGCAATGTCACCACTTGTGTGTCCCAGTTCCCAAATATAAAGTTGTGATAGTTCCTACCTCTCCATAAGGAAGATTAGTCACTCAGCATTTTACAGATTTGAACACTGTTTGAAGAGTAAGCACCAGTGCTACTGTTAGAGGACAACAGCAGTGTAACATACACAAGGAGCAATACATGTACAATTTGGCAGTTTTGGAAAGCAGAGATAACCAGAAATACAGCAGCAGTACCTATCACTGCAGGCACAAATTCATGCTTTAACACAAATTCAGCAACACAAATTCAGCACCATTGTCTTCTGCCAGTTTCACATTCAGTTTTGAGCAAGATTCAATTCCACTGGTGAAACAGCCCCATTCTTTATCTCTTCTCTTTCACTATACATTTATCAGAAATCTAACAAAAAAACAAACCAACACGTTCAATAAAAAAATAATTATAAAAAAATCTAACTAACCTGCTTGTTGTGCAGCAATATAATCATAACTAACATAGAAAATATGGCTTATGCTTCAAGTGATGATTCAAAACTTTGACACGTGAATGCCAATGCAGGACTATGAAAAACCAGAAGTGTCTTTCTTTTCTTGACAGAAAAGCTGCTAAAAAAACCCTCAAAAAATTCCCCTCTATCAGCTATTTAAAAGATTACAGAAGCCATTTGATGAATTAAGAAACTTTGAAGAATGACAAAGGCTATCTCATCCAAATATGCATGAGCAAAAAACCAGAAGTTTTCAGGTGCCAGAAAATTCTGTAAAAAATGACAGCCTAGTAGTGTCTACCAAGCTGCCTTTATGCAAGGTACCAAATAATGCAGCATCTGCACCAGCTTCTTTTCTTCCCATTTGTCAGATTTCATACTCCCTGTGGCACTACTATATTTTTCTAGTTTAAGCTGGAAATAGCCAGGCCTTATTTTTAATGATAGTAACAGCTGACTTAAACACAGAGTGATCACTCCCACCAGACTGACTGAAGATTGTCCTCCACTGGCCTAAACTCACAGTTACATTTAATATTGGTTTGTAACACAAGTATTTGTTAAAATCATATATTGTAGCTCTCTGGTTTGTAGTCAAGAAAAAAATGAGGTTAATTTGCTTTACATTTCCAGAAAATAACTTGTTCTACATTGGAGGCCATGAAAGGTGATACACAGTTAAATTAGAAGTTAAAAAAAAAAAAGCAAACACAACACACACAAAAAACCCCACCAAAAAACAACAAAGAGGGACAAAGAGAGAAAAGAACACTTAGGCCAATCAAAAAATCAACATTTATTAACTCGACTGCTTGTCTAATGATGTGTCAAACAGAATATTTCAAACTCTAGGCATCCAAAAATTCACCACTGCATTAGTCTTACTCATTAGCTCACAGCTGAAAACAGCTTTAAAAAAGAAGGATTGGAAGCAGCTATAAAGGGAGGGGAAGAACATTTAAGCCTGTTTGAAGATTAAGAAGTGTCAAGCAGCAAAGAACTACTGCCTCATCCCACACACCTGCATTTGAAACGTTCGTTTCAGCATGAAAATTAATTACACCTGGAAGCAGAAAGTAACAGTTTTAAAGGACACTGAATGTGGATTTCTAAACTGAGTAAGAAAGCAATGGCATAATACACATCATAAAACAAACGCAACCAGCAGAAAATTATCAGTTGCAAACAAGCTGGCCTTTTGGCTAACAATAAATAGATAAAAACAATGTGTAAAGGCAGTGCATGATACAGAAAGATGTAGGTTCCTGACGATTAAAAAAGGACATCATTAGAGCAACTATGCAGAGAAAACATGAAAAACAGTCACAGAAAACAGCAAGGACAAAGAGCACAGAAAGGGTTTAAGGTTTTAAGAAACCCTAAACACAACTAGGAATGTAACAGTTGTGATTCTCCCTATTTTGACTACTCTGCTTCTATTTTTCATGATTCTCCTTTCAATTCTTAGTACTGAATTTTTCAGGCTACACCCTACATGATGTTTGTACAATACCATAGTGGTATAATAAAAGATAAACATAGAAGTAGTCATGTTTTAAGCCTTGCACTCAAGGAAGGAAATGCCAGACTGCTGTGCAGCTGTAATGAAGTCACTCAGTGTACTTGGACTGTGATACAAACTACTCAGGTGACTACCTACTATCTTTTCAAATAACCTACCATTCAGTACACAAGCCGTTTGTGAATTAGAGTATTGTCTACAGCTCCTCTCATCTGTTCTGAAATTTGGAAGGTGTACAATGCAAGTAATGGTTTTCGGGAAATTTCAGAGTTACTGCAACTAAAATGGCTCTCTATTTATTCCAATGTTTTGCAGAGTAGCTGGACAGATCCAACTGGAAAAGGAATGCAGTTACAGACTTTGCTTTCCTGGTCACACACTAAAGGCATTCAAAAGAAACTTAGAAAAAACTACACACCTATAGTTATGCTTTGAATTCAAAAGTATGGTTTGTTTCCACCAAAGTACCCAAAACCACAGCAGCCCTCTTACTCAAGATGAAGAAAATCTGATTGCTTTACACACATAAATTCTGAGGTATAAAAATTACCATACTCTGAAAACAGCAGAGCATCTTAAAACACTCCTATGTTGGGTGTAGAGCTGTGAACAGTGACTAAAGTACATTGAAGGGAAAAGTGTGCAGTGAAGCACTGGTTAACTACCGAGCCATTCAGTGATAACTGGGTCTTTTACTTCAAGCATTTCCAAGCTTTTGAATATCGGATACTGAAACTTCGCATGCTTTTCCCTTGGGAGTTTTTACCTGCAAGAACCACAGTTCTGTAAACCAGGACTACAATGCAGCCCTCAGAGAAGAGGGTAAGTAGTGTAAAGAGGCCACAAGAGAAGCAGCAAGATGCACCTCGTTAAATGAAACTGCATGACTGGAAAACGAAGGGACAGATTAAATTTAGTACACATGTAAAGTGATGCAGTTGGAAAGAAGTTTATATTCAAAGTAAGGCACTCTGGCCTGATGGCTACCTCTCAGAAACGTGACTTGGGCATTGTGCTAGACAGTTTCACACAACTGTTGGCTTAATACTCCTTAGATGCTGGTGCTCGGCAGCATTATGCAAGACCATCCCAACATGCTGCCCCACAGCATCTCAAGGGTGCAGTAACTTAGAGCAGAACCTTAGTCACAAGCATTAGATGCCATCACCCAGAAGTGGCATCTGTACACCCTGGGCTCGATGTGACAGAAGACTCCCAGAGTATGCCAAGACTACACAAACAACTTCGGAGACTGGTAGTGTACAGGACAAGTTTTTGTAGAAATGACAAGTGGCCTCCATGGCGCACGACCTTAGTCTGCCTGCACTTTCTGAATAAAGGTACAAGAATTCTCCATGCTCTCAAGGGGACTAGGATGGTGTAACAAAGTTATCAAATTAATATTCTAACAAGTAACACCATGTCTGCAATCACCATGGTGAACTCACTGTTTCAAAGTAGCTTGATATTATTCTGAAATTTATTAATTATTTAGGCTAATAAACTCTGGATATCAGCTCTTCTTTTAAAAAGTTGTCTTGACTTTTACCAGTCAAGAATGAATACAAAGACGCATGTGAAAGCTACTGCAATATTGCATAGGTGTACATTCTGTGAACACAACTATGTGGCGTTGATTACACTAGCTTAGCTACAGCATACAATTACCCTATCATATTATGCTATTTGTGGAACTACCCTTCATAATCATTGTTTTGAGCAGCTAGTTGTAGAGACGCAAAACTAAGGGCCTGTCTACAGGATTAGGTGCAGTTGCACACAAAATCAGCTCACACCAAGACAACAGCGTAAAAAAAAAAAACCAAACAACAACCACCACCAAAACAAAACACAAAACTGTAGCTGGAGTGCATCTGCTCTTAGTTACACCTCAGGTATCTAGAGAAGAGTGATGTACAGAAAGGCCTTTAAAAAAAAATATGAGGAAAAAGTTCTAAAAAAAGTTTAAAAGCATTTTTATGAACAGACTGCATCCTCAAGTAGGGAAATGGAAGGGGGTCATTGCTCATGTGACAAATTGTGACTCAGAAGATCCTCCTATATTATTCAAGGCAACGAAAAATTAAAACTAAGGCTAAAAGAAAAAAAAAATTTGCATTTTTCTGATTTAAGAGAATTTTCAGGCATTACTACTCAAATAGGCCAACAAAGGTTGGGAAATATTGCCTTAGAGCAGTGCACTCATATTTATTAGAAACTCAGAAGACCTCATAGAATTGATGAAAACCTGGCCAACCCAACTCTAGGTTACAGAGAAAGCTCACTGTAAAGTTAACTGAGCACTTAATACAATCTTCATGCCTTCCCATCAGAAAGACCTAAAGCACTTTACATCTGCACTCAGCTCAGCTTGCAACACTGATGCCTGTGGAAAGGATTAAACATTGGTCGCCTCCTTTTTCTACCAGGCCATAACATTTGCAAAGCAGTCTATAATCCTCCCATCTTGCTTTCTTAAGACCAGAATAAAAACCCATCACAATTACAAAGGAAAAAACTGCAGTAGATCTTGAAGATGCCTAGCATATTACACCTCTCAAAGGGATGAGGTTCAAAACAAAGGCTTCCTTTACAAAAATTTAACACTGAAGTTTACTTTTGGTAAAAATCTCCCCACCTATTAAGTTTTCAGTCCTGAATCCCGCAATGCTCTATTTGGCTTATTTTTCAGTGTTAAACCTTGTCTACATCCAAGTGTTTTACAAAGAGCTGCCAAAGGCATAAACACCAATCTAAACTTGTGAATATAATGTTAACTAATTTTTTTTTGCAAAGCTTCCCCAACACAACTACCACATTTGATCCATCAGATCAGTGCTCCCTAAAAAGCCCAGTGAAGAGAAACCGGTTTTGTTTTTTTTAAAAAAAGCTCTTGCATTTTCCATTTAGAGCTTGAGGTATTAAATTTCTATTCTGAAGTTTAAGAAACTGTCCAGCATGGGCAACTGAACACAGTTTAAGACTCTCCTCTGATAAAACTGACCTGACAAAAATCAACCACATTTAAAAAAGCACTACTGACTACAGTAATATACACATTCACACTGCTGTTTCATTTCTTATCTTAATTTTTTTTCTGCATATTATACCATCATGTCACTACATCGAATCAATCACAGGAAAAAATGCATGCCTGTAACTCAGCTTTTCCAACGTAAGCTATAGCATCTTAGCCTAAAACCATCAAAAGTCAGCTTATACTGAGAGACGAGACCTAATGCTGAAGTGCAGACCACAAGTTCCCATCTGCCAGCTCTGATGCACAGGGGAGGGACCTACACAAGAACACAGGGAAGACAGTTAAAGTGGCAAAACCTTCATATTTGCAACAGAAAGATTTATCAGAGACGATGCAGCAATGCCCTAATCTGAATAACACAAAGGCTCAACCCATTCCCACTCCTCCTTACCAGCTATCACTTCACATCTCAGAGAAGTTAAGAACCTCCATCCTCTCTCTTGTTCAACAGCTGAACGCAGCGGATGCAGAAAACGCATCCGTGGGTAAGGGATAACATCAGGCTGGAGATGGCCTCTACAAGGAACAGAGATGTCTTTAGCAAGAGGCAGTCTACTGCTCAGTATCCAACAGTTGCTGCTTACAGCTGTTTACATCCTTCTCCGCTCCCTTACCCATTAATGTGTGAGCACAGAGAAAAGCCTCAGAACTCGTTACAGACTGACAAGAAGTTGAAGGGAGCTCATTCTGAGGAGTTCTACATCAGGCTTTATGTAGAAGAAACTCGCACTAGGTATATTAGCAAAAGCACTGGCTTATTTTCAAAACCAGATCTCTAAAAGCTGGAATGATCATAAAGATCATATGGGCTGGACAACCTTTTTACTGTGTATAAATTACCCCACCTAAATCCCTGATATACCACAGGACTCTTCTAAAAGTATGCAAGAAGTACCCATCTAATGGAATATTGATCTCTGAAGTTCTGTAAATTACTCAAGTGAGATAATAATCCCCATTCTCCTCCCACTCCAATGCACACTTTTAAAGGTCTATGCTGACTGGGAACTTGTTTCACAAACGCCATGTTCAATTAACAGCGGAAATCTCTAAGTTACTGCAGCCCAAACTTTCTAGCTAAGGAAGC
This sequence comes from Atrichornis clamosus, assembly GCA_013400975.1. Classification (NCBI taxonomy): domain Eukaryota; kingdom Metazoa; phylum Chordata; class Aves; order Passeriformes; family Menuridae; genus Atrichornis; species Atrichornis clamosus. Next base: position 140,996 of record WBMZ01003033.1, read on the forward strand.
ATCAGTTTTCCTCTCATAAAAAAATGGCCAGTTCTTAAAACACATCCAATGCCTTAGTAATAAATGCTGGTCTTCAATACAGAGTACCAAACCTACTCAATTAAGAAACATTACTTTCATTTTAATGTTATTAGTTCCATAGTATGTCACTTCTGACTATTCAGATGAGCTAAACCTCAAACAAAATTTAAGTGATGACAGTTTTCATCTGATGATAAATAATTTTATTCTGACTTTTAAAAAACACTTAAGTTCTCCAATACTAGTGCTTCCCAAACTCCATTACTGCAGTATCACGATGTAAAATCAACCGCTGCCTTCTGGCTCAACGTGACCCTTCTAACCACCGAGTGCGAGAGTTGCACTGAATTACCTACCCAAGGCATGGCTTAGTCTAGCCCTGGATATTCACCATCGTTAAGGTGAAATTACAGTAAAAGAGGTCATTCAATACATAGAGAAAGCATTTACAAAGGTTTAAAGCATTTCAACTAAGCTTACATCAACTGAATTTCATTAGCTAGCTAATCTTAACTTTCTGAGCCCCTAAACACACAAATCCAGACTTATTTCTAGACATTCATTCAAAGCATGAGTTCAGTCACATAACTTCAAGTTGTTTAACTATTTTGAAAAAGTCCAGCAAACAAAATCCAAGACTGCCTGCAAAAGTAAAGTGTTGTGGGTTTCATCCAGAGAAGAAAACTTAATTCCAACCAGCTTCATAATAGATAATTTTCTAAAATTTCATACTAAGTTCAAAAGGAAAAAAAGTAGTTTAAAAAGAAAGTAATAAGCAGGTTTTGTAACTCTTCAATTGAATCACCTTTGGTTAAACTAATGTAGATTTCCATGCAGTCTTCATTGAAGCACTTTACAACCAATATCTGAAAAATATTAATATTTCCAGGCTTAGCAGCGTTTCTTACTATGAGCATCTGGAGAAGGGGGGTTAAAGCTGCAATTAATTATACATCTAGGAATTGTGCTGGAGGCTATAGCCTGAGGAAAATATTCAGTCTCCACCACTTGCAATGGAAGCCTTCTATCTATACTTAAGTAGCAATAAATGGTTTTGCCACCTTCAGCCTTTAACTTCCAGGATGCCAACTCCACTTAAGATTTTCTAATAAATTATTCCAACATAATGATGCTGGCTTGTGCTATGCTTAATCAAGCGGCCATAAAACACAGCAGGCACAAGCTTTCTTAAGGATTACACAGACGAGACATTTCATGCATACATCTCCTGTATTAATTCTATTTTTATCCTATCAAGATCATCACTTAGACCCCTTATATTACCTCACTTCAACGGATGCGTATAGCAATGATAAAATGAATGTGTATCAATGATGTAACATTCCCAAGTTTTCTGAATTTTATGCATTCCTGACTCCCTATTCCTACATAAATGCTTCCCTGCTACTGGATCATCATCATCATTTGAAGCGGAAGTGCCAACGTGCTGCAGCAATTACAGGATGTGTTTTCAGCAGGCACCATTGACACTTCAGACCAAGACAATGCGCCACAGCATGTATCAAGCATTTAGATACAAGCTCATAAATCAATGTGAATTTCTTGACAATTCTGGGGAAAAATTTCATCCTCAGAAAGGAGACAATTTTAAGATGTAGGTTTACATTATTCCATGGCAAAAGAACTTGCTTGTTACAATAAAACAACTGCAAAGTGAGCCATATCAACGACGAATTTTGCCAACTGAACGCAAGCTGCCCTCAGAGCAGATGGCACAGATGCCATGATGAGCTCCAGCATAACAATAATCTTTCTGGGGTTGGCTATGTACCTGACATATATGGCGTATAACCCAACACACATATATTCATCTGCTTTTATTTTAAAGTCAGAAGTGGAATTTGCCAGTTACATCTTAAGTAGGAGCAGTTATAATCTGAATGTGTAACAGACTTCAGATTAAAGGTACATACACTGAGTCTGAATGTCTGGTTTACTCACTATAATAAAGAATGTTATTTCAATCTATATGTGCAGTCCACCAAGAGCAAGTCAGCTAAACAGACTGATAATGCCTTCACTGGTGCATTCAGGATGTCATCTGTTGCAGGAGACAATAAATTCTAGTCCTGACAAGTAATACCACAAGACAAACTAAATCAGCTATGTGTGATTCCCATGTTCGGAGGTCTTGGTTTCTCTTTAGCCTGTTCTCATCTACTGCAAACAACATACTGTAAGGAATCAGAGAGTTCCAAGGTCTGATCTGTGAGCTTTCAATTGGTAGACAGGGAATCCCACCTTACTAGTGACAGAGTGCCATTCTCTTTGGCTTTACAGGTTGACAGGATTAAAACTACACTCACAACCATTTTGTTACAATTGGCCCTGCTACTTTTTTATCTCCATCTCAATCCCAGTAAACATTCGTAGTAGGCATCCGTACTGGAAAGAAAGCAACGTGCGAACAATGGTTTCAGTCTAGCAATAAAGATCACTTTCCAGGCTGGCAAATATGAAAATCGAAACTGTAAGTGAATCTGGAAGTGTATCTTGTATCATGGTGTTGATTAAAAAACCCAAACACCAAAAAAAATTTTAAAAGGAAAGAAAAAAGAGAAAAGAAAAAACCCTAACCTTGCTACTACACAGTGCCATAGAGTATAAGGACCAACACAGGACAAGAGACTGTGCACAACAGGCCAAAGAGATGACTTATTGGTTCAAGAGTCATGCTGAATTGTTTTCAGGTTCTGACCACCAGACTACTACTCACGTAGGGGTTTGTCTTGGTTTACATTTGACAATAAATTCCTACCTGCAGCGCCTGGATGTGTTTCATAAGCATGAGTTGATGACAAAGCATACCAGGGAGTATCCTAGCTGTGTTTCAACTCAAGTGATATCATCCACTAATACAGAGGAACAAGTTTTGATGGCAGATTCGAAAGGAATTGTTTTGAAATGCTTGTCAGAGCATACCCGTAATTCGAAGATAATCTATTTAGCTAGCTATCCAGAATGGATTTAAAAGTTTCGAGGATAACAGTAGTACCTATTCACTAAAAAAATTATAAACGCCCCACATTTTGTGGGATGAAAGCACTGCACGAAATTACAGCGAGACTAACAGGCGGCATAAAGTTTATTCACAATCTACTAAACGTGTTTTGTGCACCGAAGTTCACCAATTTCAGGACACACTGACTTTCTGCCATCTTGGCAATGAAATGACCAAGAAACTCCTCTGAGCTCTTGAAACACGTATATGCTCCACGTAGCTCGCGTAGGAAGGAGCACAGACCAACAGCGACTTCCCGGTATCGCCGCTGCGCTCCCATTGCGTTTTACCATTATATCCCAGCAATTCTCAAACCTGCCGAGAAAACCTAAAGCTACCCAGGCGCAACCTCACGTCGGGAGCCTTCTTACCCTGGGAGAGGTTTAATAAAAAACAACCACCACCACCAAAAAACACCCCAACAAACCAACAAACTTTCATCACCTCGGCATTTTTTCCGAGTTAGCCGCCGCGAAGTTGCTCCACCCGGCTCCGATTGTGCAACGGAGGGGAGGCGGCGGCGCGCAGCGCGCTCCCGCCGGTCGCGGGGGGAACCGATCCCAGGACGAGGGATGGATCCCCGGGGTGCCGAAGGGACCCGGGGCAGCGGAGAGGGGCGACCGCGGGGCGACGGCGGCAGCGCAGCAGCTGCTCCGTGTGTCCGTGCCGCGTTATTGCGGAACGCGAGGGATCCCGGAAAGGGCCCGGGCCAGGCGGACCCGCCGCCATCTTACAATGCGGGAGAGAAGTTGCACAGCAGAGAGGAGAACCCGGCCGAGGGGCCCGTCTGCTGCCCCGAGCAGCGCCGCCATCGCGCCGAAACCCCCCGGCACACACGGGCCGGCGCCATTAGGGCCGGCCGGCGGCGGAAGGGCAGCGGCAGAGACATCGAGCTGCGCTGACATCCCAGCGGCCCCGGGACCTGCCTCTCCCCGGCCTCTCCCGGCCCCCACCCTCAGGAGACGGGCCGGGGCCGAGCTCCGAGCTGAGGCCCGAAGAAAGCGGCCTCGCCGCCCCAGCCGGGACGCGGGCCCGCCGGAAGGAGCCACGGCTTCCCGGCCTCCCCCGCCTCCGCTTCTCCCCCGCTCCCGCAGCCGTGCCCGTCTCCTGCAGGGGCGGGGGGGGGCGATGGGGGAAGGGGAAGAAAAACCACCCAAAAATAACAATAAAAAGAAGGGCGAAGCAGGGAGGGGGGGGCCGGCGGAGGAGGAGGAGCCGCGGCGCTCACTCACCTTGTTGATGCGTTTCAGCGCCATTGTGTGTGTGCGAGTGCCGGGCCCGTCTACGCGCCGCGGTGACTCCGCGCTCCGCTCAGGGGGCCGGGAAGGAGGAGGAGGAGGAGGAGGAGAAGGAGGAGGAGGAGAAGGGGGAGGAAGGCGGAGAGGGGGGAGGGGGAAGCCGCTCTTCTCCTTCCTCCGGAAACAGCCGGGGGGGCGCCCGCCCGACCGGCCGCCCGGAGTCCTGCCTGCCTGTGGGCAGCGGGACCGTGAGGCTGCCGGGGGAGCGCTCCGCCCGCCGCTGCCCGTCACCGCCGAGCGGGGGTGCGAGGTGTGGGGAGAGCCGAGAGGCGCCGCCCGCCCTGGGAACAGAGAGAAAGGAAGGGCGAGAGAGCCCCGCGCTGCCGCCGCCGCCACTGGCCAGGCCCGGACGCCGCGGGAGGGCGGGAGGCGGGGCCGGGCCCGGCACGCCGCCGCCAACGGCTCCCGGGGCGGAGCCGAGGGGCGAGGAGGCGGGGCCGAGAGCGAATGGGCGGGGCAGAGGAAGGAAGGTTCTGGGGCTGCCCGCGGGCGCCGCGATTTCGGGGCCGTCGTGCAGCTCCTCTTGCCCGTGGCTCCGCGGGGTCGCGGTGGTCTCTGGCGCTCGGCGGCCCCCGGGGTCGACGACGGGCGCGCACCGCTGACGACGGGTCCCGCCCCGCCCGCCTTCCCGCGAAATGGCGGCAGCGGCCGGATGTAGATCCGCCCGCTGACGCGGCGGCGGGGTGTCCCTCCGCGCGTCAGCTGTCTGTCAGCGCCGCGGAGGGGTCACCGGCCGCCACGGCCCGCGGAGCCCACGCACGCCCGGGCGCCCGAATGACAGAAGCGGAGCTCGGGCATCCTGGCGCCTGGGAAGCACCAGCGCTCCCGCGGCTCCGGCCGTCGCGGGAGCGCCTGGGCTCGGAGCAAGACGGGCGCCCCGTCGGGAGCCCCACGGCGCTGGGCTTTGCACCGTTCGCCGCGGCGCGAGTGACGAAGCTTATGCTGTTCTTGCCCAGGAGGAGCGCAGGCCTGCTGTGAGGGGAAGGGGCCTGGACACTTAGTAGCATACCGGCACACCCGAGGAAACCAAACTAAGTTTCTCAGTATAGGGGAAAAAACATCACCAAAGGGAAGATGCGGTGACGGGGACTGGCAGCACAAGGGCCAGACACATCAAAGAAAATCGTATGATCATCAAGGTTGAAAGAGACTTTTAAAATCATCAAGCCCAACCATCACCCAGCATTACCACTGTAAATCTTAAACCACTAAAGCACATCACCCAGCACCAGTTCCAGATGCCTCTTAAACATCTTCAGGAATGGTGACTTCACCACCTTCCCCAGGCAACCTATTCCAAAGCCTGACCCAAATAGTGAAAAAAAATTATCTAATACTTAATCTGAATCTACGCTCTCAGGTTAAGGCCAATTCCTCTTGTCCCCTCACAACAGGCAGTCTAGCAGAGACCAACTCCCACCTTATTACAACCTCCGTTCAGGTAGGTATAGAGAGTGGTGAGGAATAATGATTTCATTTACAGTGATACCATCTGCAATGCTTCCAGCTCCTTGGAGGCTTGTTATTTTGTGCAGCATGGGTCAACAGATCACTCTCAGCCAGGTGCTTTTTTCTCACAGTAACAAACTGTGTAGGTTTATGCGGAGTTGTTTATATGGGGAAGGACTCCTACTCCATTCCTGTGAAGCAAGAAGAAGAGAAAGATTGCCTGCCCTGTTGCTGTAATGATGGGATATATTAGAGTGACAAATGTGACACTTGCTGTCCAGGGAGGATGTCCACATAATTAGCCAAATTCATTGCACTGGACTCGGTTTGCATTAATTATAGTGCGCTACTGTTAGTTTTCCTGCTAGTAAGGATACTAAATACTATTGGTCTGGAGAAGGCAGCATATTCAGAAAAGCTTACTGTGTAACAATATTTTCAGTGTAAGGCTTGAAAATAGTCAGCAGTTAATTAGGAGAGCATTGGGGTTTCTTTATTATTTTAAAAAATAATACTGTAGTAGGACTGCCATTGTTTTTTAACATTAATATCATGTACAGGCTAGAGAGAAGATAATGCCTTGTACTTGTAAAGTCCAGTTATCTTTCTATGATCACCTAAACCAATCCTAGCAACCTCCTTGTGTAGTCTTCATTTTCTGTTTGTTCTTTTAATTGTACTGAACAGCATGTTCAGGAAGTGTAATTGCAAACTATTTGATTTTCATTCTTATCATTTTAGTCAGGAATATTGCTGAAGAACACCTTGCTGTTCCTGCTTTGGATTACAGATGCTTTTAAACTGCTCCAAATCACCAGCATGTCTATCTTTCTGCAACAGACATCTTCCTCTGCCTTGTAAATAACTTACAAACTTTCAGAGCTTCATTTACTGTTTGGCATCTCAAGAGATTTAGATACTAAACAGTATTCCAATTCTACATTTTGTAATTATTATTTGAGATTAATGACCTCTAATATGACTTTATGTTAAGATTTTTCATTTAACTTGTCATTCGCATTTTGCTGTATAATGAAAGAAATGAAGAACAGCACAAACATACTGTTGACAGTGTGTAATTTTCCCTGCTAATTTAAGACAACAGGATTTGTTAATCTGGTAAATCAAGTTTTGTTACCTGTTAAATTCAGTATCTCTGTTAACATTTGACCCCAAAGAGAATTTAAAATTTATTGGATACCTCTTGTTTTTAGCCATTGCTCAGAAACAGGTTTACAAGTTTTAGTTTAGTATACTTGTTTAGGCAAACAGTTTATTACACTTGCTGGTCATTTTTAAAAAACAAATCTCCCAATTTAAATACTGTCCTTTAAGTACACAAAAATGATGGCTTGTGTAGGAATGAAAAACAAGACATGCACTCACGGTTCTGTGGCCAGTTCTGCAAGTCACAGCATATAGTCCTGCTTGGAGAACCTTATACTTCTCATCCTCATCTCCTTTTCCTCAAATTGTGAGGTAAAAATCATGTACTTTCTCCTCAGTATTTGGAAATAAATAAAACCAAATAGATTTTTTACTTCGCTAGGAATACTTGAGCAAAACCTGAATACATTGATGTGCCATACACAGAGTTTCTCAGCTTTAACACACGCAGCAGATGTATTCTTTTGCACAGACACCTCATATAGTAATATAAAATGGAAGAGGCACGGATGATGGTTACTGAATATGGGTGTTGCAACTTATTGTGGAACTGCTTGTGTTTACTTCATTTTAATTTGATTTTTGAAGCTAACCCTCAGAAGAGGCTGAAGAGAGGTATTACCATGTCTAATCCTTCTATGGTAGTGGAGTTGGGTTAGATTTTAAGAGCTTTATTATGCAAAATAGCTCAGTAGATGTGGCACAGTAATAAACAGTTTGCACAAAAATACTGAGAGCAGACCAGCTCTCTAGAACCCTGTCTTTGAAATTTGTTTTTTCAAGCATGGCATTACAGAGCCCTATGTGGCCAAGTAGTCAACAGCCTCCAGAGAGTGGATTTGCCAGTAGGTTTCATCTGCTTCCTGATTGTTCAACAGAGCCAGCATGAATGGAGCTCGGCATGATACACTGTTACAGCACTGCTGCTCAGGGGCTGGAGGGAAACGCAGCCCAGCCTTTCAATTTAAAGGTTAACCTAGGTTACTTGCACATCAGTGTTGGTTTTTCACTTCCGCTTGCCGGGGACCAGCCAGTTTTACATTTTGAGCATACTATTCTACCTGTCTTCAAAACAGGTGGAGCAACCAAGCATCCTGGACACCAAGCAGCATTCCATACAGGATGCTTCATATATCTGAGAGGAAAGGGGGAAACAAGATGCAATTTTTTTTCCAAAAAGATTTTCTGTTTGAGGAGAGAAAAAAAAAATTACTTCAACAGAAGGAAGATATCCATCTAGTCCATCCAATAGATTACTATTAGTTCCTGTTTGGAACACAACAGCTTCTGCTGCTGGAAAACAAAGCACTAAGAACAACAACAACAACAACAGCTTCTCCCTGTTTGCATGTATTACCAGGCCTCAATTTTCTCTTCAGCATCCTGTCCAACTTGTTTTTCTTTTAATTATCGTAAACCAAGCTTGGAGCCAAATCCTTCTTTAATCTGAGCAAAACTCACCTTATTGAGGACCCTTTTGATTCAGTGAATACCACAAACAATAAGATCACAGGAAATAGTTGTTACATTCACCTTTTTTTTAACAAAACAAATAAAAAGGCTGAATTTGCCAAGCACCATCACAACACAGTAGAAAACTGGGGATGTCATTGGGTTCCACTTGATCTGTGTTTTAAATTCCAAAGACCAGCAGGCCTTCCTGTGTAGCTGGGGGCTTCTCCCCTTCAATGAGAATGACCAGGTCACAGTTACAGCCTTTGTAGTGCATACTCAGTTCTCTGGCTGTTGCATCTGGGGCCTTTATGTCTCCTTCTGTCAGGAAGAAGAGGTAGCAATCCCCTTTCACATCTGGAGTGAAGCCCAAGATCAATGTGTTAGGCAGCAGTTAGCTTTCTAAGAAATACTAAATAAAAGGTAACTTTCTTAATATTCCAACTTGGTAATTCTTCATCTCCCGTTATTTCTTCAACAGCTTCTCTGACATTCTCACTGAGACAATTCCCAAGCTAATCCACATTTCCTTTGTATAAAAGTGCTTTTTGTCCCACGTCTAGGTCATGGAGCAAAATGCTGAGTCCTTACATCAATCCATTTTAAGTTGTTGCTGCTCTGTGTAGGGAGTTGGAAAAGCTAATATTTAAGTCCACATATGACTGCCAGTGAAAACCTGGAGTGTTTTGTTGAATAATGATATGCTAAGGTTTCATGGCTTGCACAAAGTCATGTGGGATTCACAAGAGCATAGAACACTTCAGTAACTTACACCAAGATAAACAGACTGAAGCCCCCCACAAAATCTTCTGGTCTTCAGGATTTTATTTAGCACTTCGTCGTTTTGCACTTTTTTAGCTTAATAATTACAACATAGTTTTCTTTCAGTTAAAGAAGTCTTTTCTTTTCTCTTGAAATCCTTACGGAAAATAAGAGCTATTTTACAAGAATAAACATATGACAACATAAAATTCTTTATGCTATTTTCACAGACCTAAGCAACAAAATCCTGAAAACTACAACAGGTAATTTATTAGTATACATGCAGGGTATTCAGTTCCTTTCCCAGCAAAACCACCATTTGATCTAGAAGAGAAATATATTCCTGTCAAGTCACCAGCAGTTTCTGTCAACAAGAACGTTCATTTTCTGTGCTGATTCAGGGCTACGGATATTGAAGCATGAAAGTCAGTTGAACATGTGCATGGTGTAATTATGATGCCGAATTTGAAAACTGAAAATTTTTGTTGTCGTACAGATACTACCTCTGTTTCTTTCTTTTGTATGAATTCTTTACATGCCTGAACAAACATAGATAATATAAACATACATGGCAAAATAGCAGCTTAAAATAGGGGTATGAAGGTCTGGGCAATTAGCCACAGTTGCTAAAATAATGTAACATAGTCTGAATTCAGCAGGCAAAACCCCTCTCTGGAGCAACTGAGTTTTATCGAATTCAGGAGGCCAGGGTACATCTGTTGGAGACTGTGTCAAAGGGGTGTTTAATGGTGACCTACTTTACCCTTTGGAGGTGGTTGCTTTTCCTTGTTATACCTGTTTTTTGTCCCCTCGGGCTGCCTTCAGACTGCATACTAAGTCTGTATGGGTTACACTGTTACCAAAAATGACCATGCTCTCAATAGCAGTTTTCGGCAGCAGGTAATTTGACCTATTGTGTTTACTAAAGGAGACATCAAAGGACTCTCTGGAGCGCTTTCAAGATACGTCTATTTTTATTACTTTGATGTAATTGATTACTAGTCAGATTTGGACCATGCTAATTCGGTTGCTCCTCCAATGCTTGTTCCAGGATGCAAATCTACTAAGCAAACCACAACCTTTGAGTAGTGTTTGTGTTTAACAAATGATTTGACCAGAGTACCTAATACACTCTAAAAGTTGCTAGTTCAGATAAAATGTTAAGTCTTAAAGGTAATTACTCAAACAGGCCAGTTAATGTGTTTCACAGGCTCCCTGGTAGGGGCATGGCTGTTTAGGGTTCACAACACGCTGTGTGGATTGAAGTGCAGGCTTCCATTCACCTGCCTTGCTACATGCAAAGCACAATTTTCACTGTTTGAAGAGAGTTACAGGGAATTACTTAGCCTGAACTAATCAGGACACTGATGGTGTACTTCATACACTGAAGTATAAACCGCTTTCTACCTCGGTAGGTTTCCCTAAAGAGCTCAGACAGTGTTTCCAGAAGACCTGGGACAGGGACCCTCACCGAGTTAGAAGCCTTAGTGCCACTGATGTCACAAATGGCCTGCAGCAAACTACCTCTCCTGGCCATTCCTCATTCTTCTGAGGCAGTCCTGCTGGTGAATTGTTTGCATATTTGTAGCTAAATAAACATTACACTTCAGCAGAGGCAGCAGGTTGACTTTCAGCCACTCTTCACTTAGAGGTTTTCTTTCTTTCTTGAACATTCTTTCTCTTTTTTTTTCTCCCATTGTGTTTTATACAGAATAACGCTATATTTCCCTAGGGAAATTATTACAGTCTTGTAGAGTGCTGTGTTTTAATTTTTTGTTGCTGTATTGACTTAATTTAATTATTTCAGAAAATAAGAAAGTCCACAGAAATACTTCAGGTGGGTTTTTTGGTTTGTTTTGTTTGTCTTGTTTGTCCTTGAACTGTCAGGATTATATGCTGTTTATTTAGACAAGGGATTTAACTAGCCAGCTATCATGTGGAACTAGGAGCCATTTTACTTTGAGCAACCTAATCTTTAAAGATTTACCTGATCTTTTCTTTGGTATGTCCCAGTTAACCACAAGGTGTCCAAGTCCTTACTTAGACCTCAAATATCCGGGTAATTACAGCCAAATATATCTCTTAGAAGGATGGCATATTATTCTTGTTTGCTGTCTTACTGTAATTTGGTAAATATTCACCAATACTGAAATTAGACAGTTATTTCATCACTATGGTTAGGGGGATGGATCAGGGCAGTATTTCTGAGAAGGTGTATTGTGACACACACAGTAGTCATGAAATATGGCCAGGTGTTGGCCAGTTGTTGAAAATTTTGCACATCATAAAGCAAAGGCAACCTGACTTCTGTACTCCTGGTGATTTTTGCTTTTCAAGGTCAAGCATGCTTTTCAGTCTTTCAAGAAATTTTACATAGATTTGTCACTTTTCCAAACAATAGATGTTAATTTGTTTTTATAGAGACAATGAGGACTGCACAGGTTTGGTTTTGTTTTGTTTTGCTTTGGAAAATGGGACAACATCTTATTAAAAAAGAAACCCCCTGAAAAAGACTCATTTAAGGAGTTGGTAGTGGGATCCAAGATGCTAATTTTCTCAGTCATAGCAATTTAAATTCAAAATAACAGCAAAAAAGAGAATTTCATTCTTGACTATTTGGTGGCTTATCTTAAATGATTTATGATCTCCGTTTAACTCCCATACTAGAAAAGCACTGCTACAAAGAGAAATGGAGGACTCAGGAACTTGGAGACTAAATAATACTCTTATCTGTACATCATTCAGGATATTTGACAGTATCAAATCATATCAGACAGGCAATTCAAGGGACTATGTGCATCATTGATTTCTACTGTACTTGTTTTCTGAATAATCATAACATTTATGTCCCTGAAACTGTCAAAATAACTGACATAAAAGTGTAAAAAACCTGAACAAAAATAATTTAATTCCGTGTGAGGAAGCAGTTTAAAACATTTTCAAGTGTTTTAACAAATTAACTATAGACACTATCACAAGATTAAATTTCAATAGAAGACTTTTTGCTCTAAAAAATGGGGCACTAGGATCTTTTTGTAGTTTCGAAAAGCACTCTCCTATCATGTTGTTCGACATGAAGGCCTCTTAATTATCATCTACCTTTCACAGTCATTAGGATTACATTTCCTGTAAAGTACATTTTGTAAACTTTGGGGTTATATATTTATATCCTACTTTTCGTGTTAGTTACTTTTTTCCCTTTGAATCAGCAGAGAAAGTAACTTATTAAAAAAAAAAATATTTACAGACCTTACAGCTCTGTGGAGTACAGAATTTATATAAAATTCTGGTAACATCTTGAAAAGTAAATGAGGAAGTAGTTTACAAATCTAGGGAATAGCCAACTATGTAGATCTACAAGTGCACTGTGCTACAGCTGACTTACAGCCCAGAGAGGGAATTTCTGGAAAAATAGAAAAGAAAAAGCATTACAAAGATAGGCATAAATTAATCTTATTTACCAACTGTAACACTATTCTATGTCATTGCTTTGGAATCAAGATAGCCACTTTTTTCTTGCTTTCATCTCCATCTGTTGGACATATACTTGTCTAAATTGAAGAGGCATGGTGTTTTGGGGTTGGTTTTTTTATTTTTTCCTCTTTATTTTGTGAGATGACAGAGAATGAGCATGGGCTACTGTCAGTGCCAGACCTGGCTAACCGTGGAAAGTGGAGCCAGGCTCAGCAATCTCCTCAGGGCTGTTGTTGCACAGCAGTCGGAGAAGGAATGACAAACTGCTGTTTCACTGCAGTGTCAGTGGGCATCGTGGCACAGGAAGAACTTAAAAGCAGAATGCAGTCCTACAGTAGAGATCATCTACTCTGTCCTCAGCAGGGGAAACTGATAGTTTTTCTGTGCTATAATTAGCCACTGCCAATGAATGCACATTGCGTCACAGGAATTAATCTTGCGGCATCCTCACCTTTGGCTTCCAAAATGAAGGAAATATCTTTCAGTGACAGCTTTTATGCTAAGGAAGTAAAGTTCTAAGGGAATAAATATACCCTCAGTTACCTGGTCAAGGATACAGAGTCTTCACTGATCAGTGCAGTTTAAAAAGGAATCGTGAGTGGTCTGCTGTCGAAAATATACTGACATATATATATATAGCTTCTTTTCCCCAGGATTCCCATCATGAGTGCAGCTTGTAGTGTTTTGATAGTGGTCTTTCTTCATATCTGTTCATTTAACACTGTGTGCTTCCCAGACTATGTCAGCTTTGTCATCTGTAGGTTCTTTAGCGAAGGGGAGGATGTACCTGTTTTCCATCACTGCAGTTGCCTCCCAGGGGACAATCTGGGGATTTTGCAGTCTGGTTTGTTGCAACAAACCAGGCAGAACCTGCCACAAATCAATTACTTATCTAGTCTCTTATGAACATGTTAGTGACTCCTAAGGATAGTTGTTCTGATTTGAGTAAAACTTGTTAAATAGCAACTCCCTGGAAGCCGATAAAGTTCCAAATCTACGTAAGTCTGTATGTGACCAGCAATCAGATCAGTCAGATCCTCATGAGCAGTACATACCAGATCAGCTAGCTAGTGTGGATGGAAAAACTGGATGATTCATGCAATGGGTCAAAATTTAAAACTCATTGCAATATTATATTTATTGTGTACTTTCTTGTGCATCATTAGTGCTACAGTAGTTTCATGCCATACAACTTGTTACTTTCTGTGCTTTAAATAAATGCAGTTTCATCTTAGCGTAACTGAGTGGATATTCATAGTTTCATCTGCAATTTCTGCTGTTTCTGCAACTGTTAGAGTAGCTGTAGAAACCACTACTGTGGACCAGTGCTAACCACTGCATAAAAACCCAGCTCCAACTTAGAAAAACACATACAATGTAAATAGAAAGTAACTGAACTTTAGTTGGGGATATCTGGGAAGTTAGCACTGAATATACTTATTTTTTCTTGAACTGGGGATTTCTTCAACTTTGTTTTGTACCCAACTAATGGGTAACATTTCCCGCTCCCCAGGAGTAGCAGTCAGAGAAAGGAATTAAAATGTTAAACCCATGGCTGAGAGATTCAAAGCATGGCATTTTTCTTGAACAAATAAAAACAGTGCCTACTGCTCTGTCCTCTCATGCACAAAGTTGCCGTGTTGGAACCTGATGCAATTCTGAGAAAATGGCAATCCTGCCATTTTTCTTTACATTCTTGTTTTCATTCTTTTCAAAATTGATTCTCTACAATCTGCAACAGTGAATGCCATTTTAATTCACAGGGAATTTAAAAATTCAACACTCTTACATGCTGTTAGTAGGACACTGCAGTTACTTAGGCAATTACGATAGCATCTGCTTTCAAAATATAATGGTTACATTTTACAATTCTTGGACATTAGTTAGATTAGAAAGTAATACCATGCTCATTTGTAGTAATTTTATAATATGAACATTATTCTGTCACAAAATTGCCCCAATGATTCTGTTATAAATGTGATTTGTTTTCTTATTTATCTCTCAAACACTTTGCCCGCCAAGGACAAAGCTATTTTCAATAAACACCAGCAGAAGCCTCTTAAGGTGCCAGGTCTCAGAATCAAGTGAAAGCATGAGAATCTCAGCTTTCTTCTCTAGGCACCTAAACCTCTGATGTAAAAATATAAAAACCTAACTTGCATGCAATGCAATTGCAACCTGCTTGCAATGTTCTTAAGCATAAAATAGAGGAAAGTAACTGTATATACATGGTCTTATGTCCAATTTTAAGCCAGTCTCCGTAGTTTTTGAGATTCAATTATTTAATAGTTGGATGTTGACAGTGCTGCATAGCTAGCTGATGGAGATATTGCCTGAAGTGAATCACAGTTCCTACAGCTCTCCTGGAGTGTAATGATTTTGCTTGGTTTTGGGGAAGTGGAAGAGAGAGATACCCTTACATACAGCAGGAACAGCAGCTAATCCCACCCTATTGTGAAATTATTTGAATACAAAGGGAGAGAACTAGCTTCCTCCTAAACGGAGGCTTCTGTTTGCTGATCACAGAAGCCTGCCTTTGGTGGCAGGGTAGTTTTTGGTTGGCAGTAGTACTTTGGCCTGCTGCAGAGATTATTCCAGGTGCCTGGAAAATGGCAATACCAATTCCAAGAAAATGGTTGAAACAACACCAGACATCCTCTTGATAGAAAAGCTCATTACCATGAAAGAGTACCAAGCAAATTACTGTGCTACTTAGGCTTGTTTTACAGATGGAAGAACTGTGTGTCTGCTGCCTCAGAACCTTTCATCTTTTATCCTCACTGGTGTGCACTTGGTAAAATAAAATAAATATATGTAATGTATAAGTTTTATTTTCCTTTGGAAATCTCATGTGTTCTAGACAGACCAGTAAATATTATCTCATTTTACAGGTGAATCAAAGGTAGAGGGAAATTAAGCAATTTTTGAAGGGTAATAAAAGGAGGAACACAACAGATTCTTTCTATCTATGCTCAGTCTGTTGGACCAGCACTAACCATCTTGTGGATGCTGAAGGCAGCTCTTATTTCTTCTGTGAGCTGGACCAATGGAGCTATGTTGTAGTGACAGCAATAAATTCTGCCAAATGTCAGCTGCATGGCAAACTTTTCTACCAATTTTACCAAGCAGGCATAGTAGTAAGTTAATTGGGTTGGTTCTCATTCGGGCGACGTTTTGGGAATTCCATGTCAAAGACCTGAGCTAGCCCTAACTATGTAGATCTCTTCATGTGGGCTTCATGCTCCATTTTATCTGTAAAGTTCTTGCTAGGTGAAAAATCCCAGTGATAGAGAATACCTAGTGCTGAAAGCAATAATCAGCTTTCAGTATATGTGACTTAGGTTCTACTCAAGTATCTCTGGGATTTTTGTGCTGTTTTTGTATTACAGCAACTCCTATATATCCTCCCATACCAGAGTTTCAGTGGCCAAATTTAGCATGAAACACATAAGCAGAGGCAATCTCTATTTTCTAACAGTTCATAAAAGTTCACAAACTGAAACTAAATACGCAAGAATGAATTGTTGCATGTTACTGTCCTCCCAAAAAAGCTAGAAAATTTGCCAGATACCAAACAATATTGATATTTGAGTTGAAAAGCATACTGATAAAATCCTGAAGAAGCAATCTGCCTCTGGAATAAAAATGTCTGCATAGGGTGTTAAACAGATGTAACACAAGGAAGATGTCCCACCTGCCTGCTAAACTTCCTGATGTTGACTGATCTTAAGTTCTGACCCCATAATGTGGTTCCATAATGGAAGATGGACTACTGTGTAAAATTCTGTTCTTTCCTGAAGGACTGAGCAAGCCCATAGGTTACATTTTCCACCTTAAATCGAACAGGAAGTCTGCAGCCAAATTGCAGGGTGAACATGCATCTCCTGAGCTCCAGTTCAAACTGGATTTCTGAAGTCCATTTTTCCTTCTGCTTGGGTTGAGAATCTCATTCAGGTTTCATTTTCTTTATAGGTTTCCTGTAATCTATGACTTTCAGACTTTGATATACCAACCCTGTCAGTGACTCATGTCAGCTGATCCCTATGTGACAGGCAAGGCACAGGGAGAGCAATTCCTCTATGCGACATGTTCAGATGGACTCACAGTATGCTGAGTGCAGCACTGATCAAAGGCAGCCCAGTGGAGCTTGGAGCTTCCCCAAAATGTCAGCTGTGCTCCCAGTATCACAGCTAGCATCCAGAGAAGGCTGGAAGAGCAGAAGAATGCACGAAGGAGGAGGAAAGGACAGAAGCTCTCAACTCCAGTGTGAAATTGTTTGACACAGAACTAGAGAATTTACCTTGTGTATCTTCAGTCTTCACTCTTCCCTTGGAAAGTCTCACAAAGAAGGTTACTTCATGACATCTGATGTATAATCTTTACAGGAATAACCAAGTGTTTTACTCTTTCATTATCTTGTCTAATAGCCAGCATCTGCCTAGACCAGAAGGAATCATCTTAGGACATCAGACATAGTCATTACATGGATAAATTTAGGTGAGGTAGGGAACTCAGATACTCTGAGATGACAGGAATATTCCCACTAGCTAAAGGTGATGATTCATCAGGAAATGTTAATATAGGGTCACAGGCAGAAAAGTAATAGGCCAGAAACACAAATAAGTTGGATTTGTCTTAAACTTATCTTCCAGTATTTTCCAGCAGGAAAAGTGCACAGCTGATTTAGGCAGATATCATGTTGTTTCAGTACACTGAGGGAGGAGAGAGAACTGTGCTTCAGGCAGGATCACATAAGGAAGGAGATAGGCCTTCTAGAATTGTGCTGTTTCAGCTTTCCTGCTCATGCTCTGTGCTGTATGCTACTAGCACTTGATAGATTCTCTCATGGTAGCAAAGCATCTTGAACCAAATGATGTTGTCATGACCAAGGGATTAATATTAGGGTTTCCAGGTCTGGATGGATTGTCTAGATTGACCCAGAATGGCTGCATGCTTCCTACTTTTTCATCTGGCTATACAGGGAGGATTTTCTATACAAAAAGATGACAAGTCTTCTAGACATAAAAATCATATCAAATCACACGTGGAGATGGGTCTTGTTCTGTGCAAATTATTGCCAAACACGAGGCAGATAGGCCTCTTCCTGTAACATTAAACCTCTCAGCACTCACGTTATCCTACCTCATCCACATGAAAAACTTTCAGTCTTTTAACTTCAATATTAACAAGGCCATCATGGAATTGAACTTGAATGCAGCAGGGTGATGGCAGGTAATTATATACAATCTGTAAAGTCTAAGCCACATATTATTACAGCCATGCT